>CABHPP010001065.1:29040-90459 GCA_902168425.1 Peromyscus attwateri | reverse complement strand
ATTACCCTGTCTGTCCCTTGTTGATCTACACTCGTTTGTCCAGTGTTTTCCTTTACCACACCTTCTGCATACTCCAGAAGGAAGGGGCATTCTATTGCCAGTGTTCTTTGAAGAAACATTTCTAGGAATAACCTGTTTACAGTCCCTTTTTAAATGTCCTTGCTTTCCACATCCAAAACATCTAACATTTCTGAAACCCTTTGACATTGCTTTTCCTATCCACATATCATCCTGGTCATAAGCCTCAACATTAATTGTTTCTCTAATCCAATCTTCTAAAGGTGCAGATCTTGCCTTTAACGGCCTGATTATTCTTTTGCATGCTGTATTTGCATTCTCAAAGGCCAAAGATTCAATGATTATCTGACTAGCCTGTAAATTTGGAACCATTTTCTGTACTGCTGACGTCAATCTTTGTAAAAAGTTTGTAAAAGATTCTTTTGGGCCCTGTATAACTTTTGTAAATGACTCAGTTTTTTTTCCTGATTCTTCAACTCTGTCCCATGCATTTAAGGCTGCCGTTCGACATAGAACTAGGATTTGGACATCATATAAACTTTGTGCTTCTACTGTAGCATATTGGCCTTCTCCAATAATCTGATCCTGGCAGACTTGTATTCCGTTATCCCTCCATTGTCTTTCTATATTTCTAGCCTCGTTGCTGAACCACATTTTCCACTGAAGATTTTGTCCAGGTTCAAGAACAGCCTGTGCTAGATCCCGCCAGTCCTGTGGTATAATCCTATTACAAGTTGACCAGGTGTTTAGCATTTGTTTTACATATGGAGAATGCATGCCATAAGATGCTATTGCCTCCTTAAATCTTCGTAAGTCTAACATTTCGATTGGAATCCAAACATTTTGTTCATCCTCTTCACCAGGTAACTGCTGTACGGTTACCGGATAAATTAAGGGTGATTGTGTGAAAACAGGTTTTCTTTTTGTAACCTTATGATCCAATTTTGAAACAACTTCACTGTTAATTTCGTCTGTCTGAATTTGAATTTCTCTATAATTCATTTTTACAGGTTTTTCTAAGACTGTTATCCTGGCACTTAAATTGACTATCTTTTTAAATAGTACAATGAGGATGAGAAAAGTAATAAGGTGCATAATTCGATCAATATTAATATTCTCATATAGTTGTTTCATTGTCAGAGTGCCTAAAATTTCAAGCAAAGCCCAATTTTCTTCCAACGTACACATAAAGCCCATTTTTTTTAATGTAGAAAAAAATTCTCTTTTAAATAGAGATGTTAATTGACTTACCAAGTCTTCGTGGAACAGTAGAAATTCGAGGGAATTTCAAAACAGCCACCTGGTGTTCAAGGTGTGAATCCAGAGAGAGATGGAGAGAGAGAGAGCGAGCAAAAAAGCCGTAGCCGCTTGAGCCAAGTCAAGCTTTAGCTGTTCAGCAGGGCAGGCCTGTTCAGCAGGGCAGGCCTGACTTGTTTGTAACACTAGCTTTAAGCAAGTAGCAACAGCTGCAGGTCAGTCAGACCTAGGCCCGAGCTAGGGAGCCGGGCCACTCAGGCCGGAAACCGGACCCGCGGCCAAGCCAAGCCAAGCAGTTTTTAATGGATTCTTGTCACGTTGAGCGCCAATTGTAGATGTAACCAACCGTCATATAAATAAGAAACACAGAACCAATGCAAAGAAGAAAGCCAAGAGGTCAGAGCTAAGAGCCAAAACCTTACCTTTCCTCCTGCAGTGGTCCTACCTCTCCGAAGGAGCTGGTACTTCCTGTGTTAAAGTCTTTATATAGTCTCTGTTCTGCCTTCTCATTGGTTGTAAACCCAACCACAGGACTGCCTCATTACAGCCTGTCTGTATAGACCTCCAGGTGTTCTATGGTTGGTAATGAGATTAAAGGCATGTGTATCCAATGCTGGCTATATCCCTGGACACACAGAGACTTACCTAGCTCAAATGTACACCACCACTGCCCTGCTTTCCTATGGCTTGCTAATAGCTCTGACCCCCAGGCAACTTTATTTATTAACATACAAATAACATTTTGGTACAAAGAAAATATCACCATATGCGTCCTCTTCTGGGATGTTCCCTGAGCCTCAAGAGGAGGGCTTACATTATAGATGTTCCATTCAGAGATGGGCAGCCCAGAGCCCTTATTCTCTGCATTTTGAAGGTCTGTGATCTCTCTAATAGCTTCATTGATCAGAAGTGAAAGCTGCAATTACCTCTGGGGTAAGGGTGAAAATTTAGAAGGCAGCTAGAGACTATATTCATTTAGGTTCTCCTTCAGGGGCTATATCCTCCCTACTCACTGTTTTGGGGCTAGGTTTTAAACTCTTATTTTTAACTATAGCTTTCATTGAGTGTGTGCTAGTACATGCTTTTAATCTTAGTACTCAGGATGCAGAGGCAGGTGAATCTCTATGAGTTTTAGTCCATCCTGGTCTCTATTGCAAGTTCCCGGACAGCCAAAGATACGTAGTGAGGTTCTCTCAAAACCAACAAATGAAAAAGAATACATCTCTCATTCATTTTCAGTATTTAGTTAACTGTAAAATTTTGCTAATAACTAAACAAATCCATGCCCTGGCATTCTGGATTAGTACAATCAGATCTAAAAGAACTTTCAGGCTGTACTATTTTCACTTTCCATGAAAATTACCTTTTGCTCAATGTATATTTTCTAGGAGTCTAGTATGATTAAGTCATGTTCACATTTGTAAGACTTGGATGACTTGAAACAAGTTTCATGATATTGTTTACCATTGGAATTACACATGCTTTTATGAAGTCTGATTCCATTGTAACCTGTAAGATAATGCTGGCATCCTCTGATGCTACACTAAATCCCCCTATATTCTACAGTTTGTCATCTTCCTGAACCATCTCCTAAAGGTTTTATTCTCTGGTTTTGTTTCTGTTGAAAAGCTCATTGTTCCTTAATGGTTAACTTAATTGTAACACAAATGGAAATGTGTGGGTTGATTCTTATAACATAGTCAAGTCTGATTTACATGCTTTCCTTTCATTGATTTAATATTTACTTGATTTGTCACCCACATTATTTTTTCATATCATATTGACTCATCACTCCACATCAGGAAATTAATTTATATGTGTTATCTCCCTTCTGTGGTGATGTTATTTTCCCAATATATTGGGCACCCTAATAAACTTATCTGGGGTCAGATGACAGAACAGCCACTAGATAGACATAGAGGCCAGAAAACGGTGGCACACACACCTTTAATCCTAGCATTCTGGAGGCAGAGATCCAACCGGATTTCTGTGAGTTCAAAGCTACACTGGAAATCACCAGGCATGGTGACACACACCTTTAATCCCAGGAAGTGACAGCAGGAAGCAGAAAGGTATATAAGGCGTGAGGACCAGGGAATAGAGCCCTTTCTAAGCTTTTAGCTTTTAGCAGCAGTTCAGCTGAGATCCATTCGGATGAGAACACAGAGGCTTCCAGCTTGAGGAAATGAGATCAGAGGAATTGGCGAGGTGAGGTTAGCTGTGGCTGGTTCTGTCTCTCTATCTTCCAGCATTCACCCCAATACCTGGCCCTGGGTTTGTTTTTATTAATAAGACCTTCTAAGATTCATGTTACACCCTTCTTGAAAGATAACGTCCCAAAAGACATGGGAGGTCCCAGTTCATTTTTTACATTCTCAACAAGTGGTGTCTGTCTGTCACGTGCAAAGATTTCTTCTTCTGTCATGAAGGTAAACAATATATCTTACTTTTTATATGCTGATGTTAGATTGCATTTGTCATACTGCACAACTCAAACCTTTTTTTGCCTGCACAGATTTTCAATATGAAATTTTAATTTCTATATTCAATAAAAATACATTTCAAAGTACTGTTACAAAAATGTAACTTTAAGTAACATTGATGATTTTCATCTAAAAAAAGAAACTTACATAATTCTTAAAGTTTTCTTTTTTGTTTCCCTTGGAGCTACCATAATATATTTCTTTCTCACTCTACATCTTTCTAGAGATGTGAAAGCAGGAAATTCAATATTTTTCTAATTAAATATTTATTCTGAAATTTATTATTTATGAATTTTATCCACTTGTATGCGTTGGTTGAAGTCAAATAAAAGAATTAAAACTATAAAAATCACATCTACCCAAAATTCTCACATTCAAACTGCATGTTTAATTCTGTCCAGGATTTCAATTGAGAGTTAAGATAGATATTCAAGAATTTTGGGAAGCTATTTCTCATAGTCTGTCACTTAAATTACAGTTCTCCACTTAAACTCGTTGTAATCTTGTTAATTTTATCAGTGAATTTTCATTAACAACAATGATTGCCAGGGTCCATCATAAGAATTTTCTTTTTCACCTGTAATTTACAAAAAAATGTATTTGATATACACACTATGAGTATTTTACTACAATAGAAATTGAGTCTTGGGGAAATCAGATAATTAGAAAATATGTATGTTAGAAGACAGATTAGGGTCTTTCAGGTTTCTTCATGATAACATGGATCATATCTGTCCAAGACTTCCAGCAACACACCATGTGAACTGTGGCTAACATGTCAGTGACAGGAGAGCTGAATTCTCAGTTTATTGTATTCAAAGTTCAAAGCTAAGCATGACCACACACAGCTGCCTAGGGGCTTCCATAACAGACACCAAACAGAGCTTGGCTGAAATGACTGACTGTACTTGATATGTAAGCATTTCTGGGAACACAGTGCTTGATACAGAACTCCTCAGCTTCCAGTTTCTCAGGTCCGGTCATTGACCTTAAGAAAACACATGAATGTGATTGTGGAAACAGAGGAAAGGGTATAAAGGGTATAAAGGATGCATCCCTTTATTGGATGCCCAATGCATAGTGGTCAGCCCTAAAAGCACATTCATACAAACAAAACCAGACTCAGTAGATTGTATTTATATATTTGTGCATACATACACATACATATCAACATGTATGCAACATGGTCATCTAGAAAGGGTAGAAAATAAGCATTTCAGCTTATCTTCTGGGTACTGACATGAGCTATTGCCTAAGCAGAGGAAGAATTGGAGCAAAGGGTGAGAAGTTTACATGATTAAACATCTTGGCCATACTATGACCTAGTTGATGATTCCCTTAGTTCTGTTATCCGACATAGATATGGAAAGACTTTATTGTGTGTGGGGGCAATGTGGCTAATGTGAGATGTTGCTTCAATTTGGGAATGATCTCAATACTAGCTAATCTGAGAGAATCTGCTATTCCTGGAATCCAATCCACCTAACTGTTGGTTTGGGACTATGACTTAGGGCTTTCAGATACTTTATACATATGAGTTGTTCTATACAGTCATGAGAATGGTCTATGACAGCCATGCTTTCAGTTTTGAATTGTTGTGTTTATTAAACTCATAATGAGAAGAAGTAAAATAATAACTAATTGGTAGTAGTTAGAGTCTATCACCAAATCATTCATTATAAAGGACATTGATAACTTTCAGAAGATGTGCAGGGAGTATTCTGGTTGGGAGACCAAACAAAAGGTATCATCATTAAGTAGGTAGTATTTCTCAAACAGAAAGTGATTGAAAACGCCATGAACCAGCTGTGCTGGTGTTCCCAGTCAGGGGTGAGGCACAGAACAGATCAACCTTTATGTATGAGCTTCCAGATTTCTGTTCCCACTGTAAGCATTTTTTTATGTAATATGGAATAAACCACAATAACATCTGTTAGAAATACTTTATCTTCTAGCTGTTCTCAAAGACACAATATTTTTATTTCCCTTAGCTGCTAAAAAAATGTTTACAGTTGAAATAGAATTGCATCACTTTTCCTGCTCCATTTTCTCTCTTCAGTCCTACTCTCAAGTTGATAGTTTCTTTGTATTTATGTTTTGTTGCATACATGTTGATATGTATGTGTATGTATGCACAAATATATAAATACACTCTACTGAGTCTGGTTTTGTTTGTATGAATGTGCTTTTAGGGCTGACCACTATGCATTGGGCATCCAATAAAGGGATGCATCTAGTAGTCATTAGTTGTTTATTTGGTTTCCTTTCTCTATGTTACAGAGTCAGGGCACAGTCTGCCTGAGGACACTAAGTTTTGGAAAAGGCAAAGTGAGAGCCTGCTCCCTCACAAAGTCTGCTTCTAACAACCATAAAGAGCATTTGAAAATGTGTCAATAGAGTGAGCACAACAGGAGTATTGGAAAAGACAGGAAAGACTGACACAGATACCCCGTTTACTCTTACCTGTGTGTTTTTCATCTTGGAAGGAGATGGGATAGATTAGGCATATTACCAGGGCTTAGACAGAAACACCTTGACTGTTTAACACACCTATTATAGAATTAAGAATGGTCTGACTCCAAGTTAAGGAGCCTTTATTCTGCTTGGGTTATCTTGTGAACTCAAGTGGTAGTTAAATATTGTCATCAAAAGTAGTCACTTGTAAGTTTCAATACTTTCAATAAATGTTCATGACAGATTTCTTTAATGTTTTAACAACTGTATCATATATAATGAGATGTTATGGTTTAAGTGATACTATCAGTTAAAAATCCCTGTTTCATGCACTTCACTCATGAGGATTTATATTTTGTATTAATGAGGGGCTTAAATCATTAATAAAATTATCATTTTCATTCACTAGATGAAATAGATGGGCTTTTGTACCCTGATTCCACTCCATCCCCCATGCTAATTCAGGGTCATGGTGACTCTCAGTTCCAGATTCAATTGTCTATGTTCCAAACAGCAGGAGGAAGTAGCAAGAGGCACACACTTGCCTTTCATTGGAAACCACTGGCAGTTGCATTATCTACCTTTAGTATTCCCTGGACAGAATCACATTAATGTCACCATTGTCTTTGGGATGGATTAATCACCGTATATTACCAAGTTGTCATTTTTTCACTGACCTCTCTAATTATGGAGAAAACTGTAGGACAGATTTTGATTGGCTCTTATACTATCTCAAAATCAAATTGATTAATAAATAGTGGTGAATGAAGTTGTTTACACTTTAGTTAGTTCTTATCCTAGGGCTACAATATCTGGGAATTTGCTTTATTTTAATTAAGAGAGTTTTAAGATGTGTGCCTTTAGATATTTGAATGATTAGACTGTAGAAAAAAATTATTTTTCCAAAAATTATCATCTTCTTTATTAAACTTGAGTATATAAAGCTATTTTAATGTTTTGTTCAGAATTGTATATTTCAAAAATAATTCATTTTATGGACACAAATTTTATTGCATTTATGAAACTTAAAACCGTGTAAATATTTTTTAATGAGTCATCACTAACAACTGAATCTCCCAAGAAGATGATTATAGTGTTATTTGAACCTTTTAAAGAGAAGACATATATCAGTATAATTGCTGTCCAGGTGAACTAGTAAAAATAATGTAATGATTTATTCACACTTTTCCATACACTTTCTGCCTTATCTGTAGTTACTCTTAACTTTACCACACACATTAGAAGTCAAAATGACTAATGCAACCAGATGTAGCAAATGGCAGCTTAATGCACAAGCCTGGGAAATTACAGATGCAGTGCCAGGCCTGATCATTTAATGTGAGGATTTACTGCAAAATGAAAACATTCTTCTTAGTATGTCCTAATAAATTACTCTATCTATTTACTTATTTATTTTGCTGTATGAGTGATTGAACCTACGTCCTCCATGTATGACAGGTAGGTACTACACTAAATGAATTATACCTCTAGCCCCAAAGATTAATTTTTTAGGTACATAACTTTTTTCTGAGTACATTTTCAATAGTCTTTAGAATAGTAACTATTTTGTCATTCCATTTTCTTATAGAATTAATATGTTAAGAATACTTAAAACTATACTGTAGTGGGTTCCAGCTTTGACCTTGAAACACTGCCCCTAGAGTGACAGCAGGTAACTGCCACACCTGCCTATGACCTGCCCCTGGGGCGTGGCTGAGAGGGATCCCCTTAAGACTTGATGCACATGCTTGCCCCTTCTGGATGCCTCATGGTCCTGGAAGCTGGATGTGACACCAAGCAAGAGTTCTCCGCTGGATGGTACCTCATCTCTCCCAGATCCTGTAACCAACCCCTATTGGCTAAAAGTTATCCCAGAAATAAACCTCTCTTGATTACCAGATAAATTATGTGAAATTACCTTGTTAATTACACCAATAGTATATTAGAGAAATGGCTCAGTGGCTAAGAGTACTCACTGCTCTTGCAGAGGACCTGCGTTTGGTTTCCAGCAACAACATGGTAGTTTATCAACCATCTGTGACTCCAAGGGTTCCCATGCCCTTTTCTGACCTCCACATGCATACAAAACTCTCTTACAGATAAAAAATAAAAATAAATAAATATAAAAAGCAGAATACTGAAAAATATAACCATATTAGAATTATTGAATAATAAGTATTTAGCTACCTTAAAATAACACATGTATATACATTTGATTAACCTTTTAAAAGTATATTATATAATCTTTTGGCATGTTAATACTTATTCACAAAATGCATTCATTTATATTCTGCGTATAATAATTTATATTCTCCATTTCAGAGTCATTATTCTTCCAGTCACATTCTGGTATTATTTTTCTGAAACTTTTCAGAAAGTTTTCTTTTTAGGTTTTTAAAAAATTTTTGTTTGTTGGTTTTTTGAGACATTGCCACACTAGGTTCCAGGTAGCTCTAGCTGTCCTGGAGCTCATATGTAGACCAGACTGGCTTCAAACTCACAGAAATCTAGTTGCTTGTTTCTCCCAAGAGCTGGGATTAAAGGTTTATGTCAATATACCTCACCAAGGATTTGATTTTCATATTATAGACTTCATCATTCCAAACCCAAGGTATATTGAGTTGAGTCTGGCTGATATTATTTGCTCCAGTTTTGACATTATCATTAGCTTCCATACTACTAGTGATTATCAGGCTGTACTGGGTACCTATTTAACATAATCCATATGCTCTCCTTTCTCTTATCACAGAGTACAATATAAAGTTATTTTCGACACTACTATTGAATATAGTAACACCTTTAAAAGCCTGTGCCTTCTCAAGTTTTTCTTTCTGTTTTTGAGTATGAAGACAAGGTCATTGATAGTGGCACAGCCATAAAATGGAAAAGGTCTCAGTATCTGAACCCCTTTGAGGGAAGGTCCATCAGCCACTCTTTAACAGCATTATTATCCATGGAGGGGAACCACATACCACCATGCTTATTCCTTCTGTAAACAATGTTTATTCATTACTATTACTCCAGGTTTATCTACACACACATACACACACACACACACACACACACACACACACACACATATACACATGCACACACAGCTTCTTCAATATTCCTGTTCACCTAACCAATGAAAATGGACCAGGTATATTTTCTGACATAAAGAAAACATGATTAAAGTAAATGGTTTAGAATTCTAGTGTAAAATATAGGTAACATAAAAATAATAGGATTAGCACTTATCTATTTCTCTTTCAACAACCTAAACTAACATGAACAATTTATATTTATGATTTAAAGTTTTTCTATTGTGTATAAGATATAAAGTCTAAAAATCTTTGAACAAATATTCTAAAATATATATAGTATAAAGTTTTTGTGTTTTGTCTATAATTTTTCATTAATAAATAAACTAAAATATCTAAAAAGATGAAGAAAATACAACTAGTTTTTATGAAAGGCCATTTTCAGGTGGATTCTTTTAGCAGGCAAATGTTCAAAGTGAAAAGATTCAAAGGGGGTCTGAGGAAATGGAACACTGAGTAAACAGCTAGCTGGGAGAAAATGGGACCTGATTTCAGATTCACAGGACCAACCCAAAGCCTGGAGCGGTGACATTCATCTGCAAATTCCTATGGTGCTATACTGAGATGGAAGATGGAGACAAGAGAACATTGTAAAGCTTGTAGACCAGCTGCCCTTTGCTACATGCTGATAAACCGCAAAAAGAGACATTCAGTCTTACAGAAGGAGACAGTGAAGAGCAACACATGAGGTTGTGTTCTGACTTCCACCTGAGCGCCCCATCTCAGACATGAATGAGAAAACACACACACACACACACACACACACACACACACACACACACACACACACACACAGGAGAGAGAGACAGAGAGAGAGAGAGAGAGAGGAGAGAGAGAGAGAGAGAGAGAGAGAGAGAGAGAGAGAGAATATATACACATATCATACACACAAATGTATGTGTGTATGATATGTGTATATATACACTCTGAAAAAGTGTATATATACACTGAAACACTGAAAAAGTGACATGGTTTTCTCAAAAATGATTTCTTAAGGAATAATACGGAGATCCATCCCTTTGAGTTGTTGGCCAAGTGGTTCCAATAGAAACCCTCAAAACTATAGGTAGTTTTCACTGCTCTTAGATGCCTGCCAAACTTGAATGCAAGACTCACTTTGGTGGCAGCCTTTGGGGAAATCAAGTGGGTACAGACCTGGAAATCCCTGCCCTGAGGGTTGGGTCTCAGAGCATTAGAAGATGCTATGCAAGACACTAAAGGAGGAAATTAACAAAAGTCTAGCTGTAAAACCCCAGAACTGAAAAAAAAAAAAAAAAAAAAAAAAAAAACAATAGTTACCAGCATAATAGTCTCACTGGTGCAATGGTGGACCATGAACCCTGGGGGTAAATAACAGGTGTCTAACTATATATAAACTTCACTCAATTACGAAAACTCATACTTGCTATTGTAATCCTAGACAAGAACCTATGGATAGAAAGACCATAAAACCTAGAGAAGAACCTGCTCCTACCATATCACTTAACTATCCTTAAAAACAAAACAACAAATAAAATGAACTTCTTGATTAATGCAATAGTCATGTCTGACTCTGTCTTTTGCTCTCTTGACAGACAGGTGTGAAAATCCACAAGAGAATCCAATTGTTCTCCCTTAAACAAACCGGAAGGTTGAAAGCCCAGGAACAGGAAGCAGGTAAGACCTTCCAGCAATCTTCTTCCCTAACTTCAGTAAATACTGGGGCCAAGTGTGGTCTGCTTCTTCCAGCCATGGGTAGGTCTTGGTGAATCATAGCTCTTCTTCCTAAATTTTTCATAAGTAATGTAGGTCTTTCACTGGGAATGCATGCAGTTATCAGCCCCAGTTCTATCCTGCAACTTACAAGAGGTTCTAGACCACCCTTACATTTGACCACAGAATAATGTAGGTTTTTGTTGATGTTTTTGTAATTGTTGTTATTTCTTTATCTCCAAAGTTAGATGTCTAATACTAACACAATTTGCAAACTGTTTGTAGTTTATGCTTACCAACATGAAGGGTATTCCCAAATATTTTCTTGGTGTATTAATAATATCAAATTATATGTACCATTATGTACATCCTAAATGAACTACAAATCATATAAACCAAAAATATCAATGATTAGGCTTTGTGTAAAACTCTCAGCATTGTGTCTGATGAATATCAAACTCCAGGGTATAGTTCATGATGGGGAGACATGGTGCAGAAGGGTGAGGCAGCTGGTCACACTGTATTAGGTCAGGAAGAAGAGTGAACACTGGGTGTTTGTGCTTTTGGCTTTTTGCTGCTTCTCAGACTCGGATCCCAACCCACTGGATGATGCCACCCACATTCAAGCTTTGTTTTCCCATCTTGCTTAAACCTATCTGGAAAATCCCTCAGGGATAAGCCTAGAGATTTCTTAGAGGTGTTGCAAATCCCATCAAAGTGACAATCACAATAAACATGACAGATGGGAATCTTTTTTTTTTTTGGTTTTTTCGAGACAGGGTTTCTCCGTGTAGCTTTGCACTTTTCCTGGAACTCACTTGGTAGCCCAGGCTGGCCTCGAACTCACAGAGATCCGCCTGGCTCTGCCTCCCGAGTGCTGGGATTAAAGGCGTGCGCCACCACCGCCCGGCGACAGATGGGAATCTTAAATAGCAAAGGTGGAATCTTTGAGAAACAATGTAGTAGGTTAAAATGTAAATGCAGAATATATATGCAAATATATGCTAATAAAAACAAGATAAATGGTTTGTAGAGTAAAGGGAACATGTTCCTTGTAGAGAAAAATCAATGCAACCCAATACTTCCTCCAGAAGATGAGGCTTAACTGTCCCTTCTGATTTGGGGATTTGACTTAATATCTCACATATAAAGATCAGAATTCAGAAGGGAGAATCAACACCTTTGCAATCCTGCCATTTGACAAGTACTGTCTGAATAAAGTGATCCATGTTCCTAATGTAATTGATATCATATAGATGCACTGTATTCAGTGATATAATGAGGATAGCATAAAATTTCCCCCCAAAAATCCTTACCCTAAATCTTCTCTGATGGTGCCCTCCTTAAAGTTGGAAACTTTCTCTCAGATGTCTTTCCTGGCATGGAATGCGCTCATGAAACTTCCATTTGATTCATAGTGAATAAATTATGCTGAAGAATAATTCTGTGGATACAGTATTTCCTGTAGAATGCTATTCAGATTCATCATACCTGTTAAGCCCTATCCCTCAAAGTAAACTGTGCAGGTATGGCATTTAGGTTATTCTATGTTTTTATTTTAGGGGGAAAAAAACCAGTTTTCTAAAGCCATTAACCAGTAAGTTGCAAAGAAACTGTACTATGTGAGTCATGGATACAGATTAAAAGCAGACAGAAATTATACACTAGTCCCTAGTGGACACCAAAATTATTTATAATTCCTCTATGGTTCTGAGAATTTGAAACAAGTTTTCCTCAGCCTAGAAGAACAATAAGGATGTTCATGACCTGAAGAGCCATGTGAAGTGTTGCTAGAGTTTTCTCCAGTCCTGCCTGGCCCACAGTCAGGACAAATCTCTATCACCTGCCAGTCCCACAGCCACTCAGACCCAACCAAGTAAACACAGACTTGTATTGCTTACAAACTGTATGGCCGTGGCAGGCTTCTTGCTAACTGTTCTTATATCTTAAATTAATCCATTTCTATAAATCTATACCTTGCCATGTGGCTCGTGGCTTACCGGCATCTTCACATGCTGCTTGTCATGGCGGCAGCTGGCCGTGTCTCTCCCTCAGCCTTCCACTTCCCAGAATTCTTCTCCTCCTTGTCCTGCCTATACTTCCTGCCTGGCCACTGGCCAATCAGTGTTTTATTTATTGACCAATCAGAGCACACACAGACCATCCCACAGCACTGAAGTTTTAACAGTATCCTATCTGTGGTATTAGATTCATTTTTGTGCCTTAGCATCATTTTTCTATCCCAGTTTCCAGATTCTTTCCCTTCCAAAGGCTATTCTTACTGAATGGGATTTGATTCAGATTTCCATTCCAAATCTGTAATATATTTTTTCAGAAAGTACTGAGACATGTTCTCCTTTATGAGTAAACTCAATGTGTAAAGCATCCAGGTTCTGTGGATGGACAGTAAAAAAAGAATAATTCTGCAATTCATATTGAAAATGTCACTGCTGTGAATTCAAATCCAACACTCCATGTGGATCATATCCTCTAGATGCTGGAAAAAGAGATGAAGGCTGCTTCAAATCTGCACCAGAAATGGGCTTCAGTAGAACTGCAGTTGTTGAAGAAGATCTTCATGCTTTAAGGAAAGCATACATTACTATTAAGGCTCATTTTATCCTACAACTTATAATATGAAAAGTTATAGGAATTCTAGATAACTCATTAGGGAGAATACAATGCTTAGATAAGGTTATCCTGAAAGTGTAGGCTATGAATTCCCACTAAAATGTGAATAGTTTCCAAGTATACAGGCTTTATAGCCTCATAATCATATTCTTATATTCATAACAACAGATTAAGCTTAGCTTAAATTTTACTTATATTTAAAAAATCACTTTAAGCAGTATCTCTCTTAATTTGCAGGTGAAGAAATGCATTCAGCAGCAATTGAGAGTTTAATAAAATTACACATTACATAGATTTCACTAAGATTTGGAAAAAAGGTGAATGACTATAATTTGAGCGCTTTTTTGTGTCAAAATAGTAATATTAATTCTGTTAGTTAAGATAGTAAAAATGCATGCATATCATACATAGGTAGTCAAATTTAAAAATACTAATAAATATTTTTGATTAAATATTGTTTGATAGTACACATACAAAACATGCAGGATTTGGCTAGCTTCTTAACAAACAGCTCCTGTTGGCCTGTCTTATTTGTTTCTTTTTAATTTGCAGTTCACAATAGCTCAAATCTTTACAGTACCTAGGGATTCCACTTAGGAAAACGTCTTATTTCTAATTACCTGAGATAATTTAATGGCAATGAGAGCAGGTGAGGGAGGTATTTATCTTCTGTCTGGGACCAGGGTGATGTAGATGTAGGCAATGCCTGTAAGGCTGTGGAATCAGAAGTTCCATGCCCGTTTCACTTTTGGTGTTTTGGCCAGCAGGACTTCTGAATACAAGAATCAAAAGGCTATCCACAGGGGTTGTCAATGGGAAGCACTTAGGTGATGCAGAGCCAAATGCAGAGGAGAGCCCGCCAATGTTTCCTTTTGCAAGTACAAGCACTATGGCTATTATCTCCATAGTCTGATTTTACATTTCATGGTGCAGTCATTCCTTCTTCTTCCATGGGAAGGGTCATTATTACATCTGCTTTTCTGCAGGTTTTACTTATGCAGAAATGTGTGCTGTTTCAAGTTGGTGTTGTTTACATGTGAGAAAGGGAAAGCTCTGAGTGTCAGTGTTATGCTCCTGCTGACAGGAAAGGAGTTCCTTCACTATAGCTCAGCAGGGATGGAGAGCCCTGACAGCAGACTAAAGAATACAGAGTGGATGAATGAGCTATGTGAATTTCCTCTAATGCCACAGATATTCATTGGTAAGTTAATCTAAAGGTTGGTAAAGTAAACCTAATTACAGGTAAAATTCAAAATAGGTATAATCATTAATGCACACATAGGTTTTTTTCGAGACAGGGTTTCTCTGTGTAGCTTTGCGCCTTTCCTGGAACTCTCTTTGGAGACCAGGCTGGCCTCGAACTCACAGAGATCCGCCCGGGTCTGCCTCCCGAGTGCTGGGATTAAAGGCGTGCGCCACCACCACCAGGCGAGGTTTTTTTTTTTTTTTTTTAAGGAAAATGACAATAACATTAGATTTTACATTCCAGGAATATCTACTTATATTTTAGTAAATAATATTTTTCCATTTACTTTACTGATATTTGTCTTGATATTTGATGTTGTCATGGTGAAATGCATGGGTATTTATGTAATTTAGTAAGATAATTTCAAATTAAATATTCAACTCTTGAAAAATACCACCCCTTTCTCAGCATTAATTGCTCCAAACTGTGTGTGTGTGTGTGTGTGTGTGTGTCACTGGTGGTTTTGAAATGTTCCCTTAGGCCTAGTTTTTAGTTTGTGTTTCTGATTCCTTTTTACTTAAAATTCAGAATCTAGAGATAACTTTGGATTTCCTTGCAATTTAACTAGAAATTTGATTTTATTTTTAAATAACACTACACAATTATCTAACATATGAAAGAGTTTTGACACCTGAAAGAGTTGGCTCTTTACTAAGACAACTGTCTGGCCAGAACAAGGATCCTTCCCAGAAAGGATTCAGCTATGAATCATTTGGTCATTTGAGCTTATACCTAGCAACTGAGACATGCTCATATCAAACCAGTATATGGAAGCTGGGTGGACCTCATCATCCTTCACTGCCATCTCTACTTTTCTCCACACACATTCCTCTCCTGGTTACCATCTGTGAATAACATCCTGCCTTATCTTGTTTCTGAGACGTTTATAACCGTTCATGAGACAAACCTATCCCAGTGCTCCAGACGACCCAAGGCCTACAGCTAAAATGTATCAACCTTATCCATCACCCATTCTCCATGTTTTCCTCCACAGCAGTGGAAGGGTTCTAGCTCGACTGTCACGGGGAAGGCAGGTGACTGTCACTGGAGGATGGCAACTTTTATCTCATATTGGCACAGTTATTGCATCTCCATGAATATCCTTTTTAAATAACTGGTTTTTTCTTTTGTGAATGGGTATCTGTGTGAGTCTTGGTCAAGCGTGTACAGCTCCTACAAAGGGTAGAAAAAAGTGACGGATTTCTTAAACCTGGCATCAAGCATTGGTGTAAGCAGGCCTACATGAAACGCTACTATTTTTCCAGCCTCTCAATTTACATTTTAAATAGGAGATGTGATCTTTTAAAAGCCCATGTTTAAAGGTATGTTCAGCCTATAGTTGTCAGTCCACATGCACACAGGAATAGCTATAGATTTATTTGAAGCACTGGGAGTTCGGGGCCTGTCTGGTCTGTATAATGAGTTTCAGGCTAGCCAGACCTATATACTGAGGACCTTTTTTAAAAAAAAAAAAATATATATATATATATATATATATATACACATTGTTGGCAGCAGACGCTGAACAGGCCTTGTGCATAGCTTGTTTGCTTGCCCTAAGGTGCCCTTTTGTTCTTCCTCTTTTCCTGTGGTCAGTAAGTCACAGGATGTTTATGATATAGCTATTGCTGGAACATTGTTTCAAGAATCAGCTCTCTGCTGATTCGCTTGCCGTTTTCCTGATTGGTTGAGCTGCTGGGATGCGGATGGGAACCTGTGGACCGTACCCGACCCCATGGAGGTAGGAAGTAGCAGGGTATATAAGACTGATGGATAGTAAATAAAGGAGCTCTTTTTGGATGAAGAATCACGGTGTGTCCTGAGTGCTGCTTAACCTCAACGTCCCTCGCCAGTTCTCGGTTCCATATACATATATATGGTTATTTTTTTTATTTTCCTTTGAAACTGCACATCAAGAGTCATTGTTCTCTTCTGTCCCCTGAAGATGCAAAATGAGAGTCTTGGCACTTAGGATTTCCAGCTACCCTCTGTGCTATCTGTGGCATTTAATTTCAAATTTAAAAAAAAACATTTTTATGTGTCCATGAAATTATAATATCTTATGAAAAATATAAGTTGTTTTTAATGCTCTCAAAATTTTAATTATCTTTTCCATTACGTATATTACTGAAGTACAAAAAAATTAACTATGATAATTGATTTGTATTTTACTCCTTAATTTTATTATATTTTTCTTCATATGATTGCAAATAGTTTTCGGTGCAAGTCCCATCAGTATTTTTATTCTCTATCAATTTAATAATGTTCTATAACTACACCTATCTGTATGCTTTGGAAATTCTTTATAATAAGCATCTATTACATGTATGTGGAGAAGCTAAGCCTTATGTAAATTAGACAAGAAGTTGTATTTTGGATAGTGTGAATATGTTTTACATTTAGGTCAAACAATGCAAACACTAGGTAGAACTATGAAGAAATAAAACAAAAGATTCCAGGGATGAAAACACAATCTCAAAAATTTAAATTTCAGTTATGCAAAAAACAAAATAAAATAAAATAACTCCCTCCCAAAATGAAAGTGCTCTCCTGCTTCCAGCCAGCAGCTGAGTCTACTGAAATTGCCACCAGATTTTTCACACACACAAAATTCTGGAAGGAAAGTACAATTTTCCTGGCAAATAAGCAAATATATAATAATTCTCCACCTTAAATGATACCATTTAAATATCTGTAATATACTTCAACAATTTGTGCATAGTGGATTTAAATAGGAAATTGGACATCCTGTGAGTAATTAGTGAGGGAAATAGAGACTTGAAATATTTATTCAGTGTTGAAGAGTGGATCAGACAGAACTGTGGTTTTTATTAGCTTTCATTCATACTACCATGTCCTGCAAACGTCATGACTTACATTACCAACCTTGAAGGTCTTCTCTTTCTCTCATAGAAAGATATTAGAAAATATTTGCTTTGGTCCTAAACATTTTTCTAGTTAAATTCTACATATAAAAATGTGTTATTAGGTCCAGGAAAATGATTCAGCTGACAAATGCACTTCATGTCAAGTCTGATGAGTTCAGTTATATTCCCAGAATTCACACCATGGAAAGAAGCAACTCCTGTAAGTTGTCCTCTGAGTTCCATGTGTGCTCTGTGGTATACAAGCACACACACACACACACACACACACACACACACACACACACACAGAGAGAGAGAGAGAGAGAGAGAGAGAGAGAGAGAGAGAGAGAGAGAAAGGGAGAGACAGAGACAGAGAGACAGAAAGAGAATATTAAATAAATGCAAAGTCTGGGTCACATTAAGAAAGGAAGCACTTCAAATTTGGTTAGAATCGTAAGTCATAATTATGTGTGAACTGTTACAAGAAAATTACTATAAAGTTAATTTAGTATATTCACCTTCATTAATATGTAAATATATTTGCTACATGCTAAAGCTACAAATCTGTCCTGAAAGGGATAAAAGAAGACTGTAATAAGATATTTAATACTAAATGCTGCTGGAATACCACACACCAGTCCGTAGTTTTCAAGAGATTCTTGACCTGTGGCAGAAACTGGAGGGAATACTGCTGCAGAGGACACCTGTTGGAGAGCAGGAGTAGCTAACAGTGTCAAGCACCACAGCTTAGGATTCTTCATAAGACCCATGCCCATGCTGCTGTTACATCATGATTCCTGGGTTGCTCCATTTCCAATGACTGTGAATGCTGTGGGTACTAGAGCAGAGCCCTTCATGTCCAGTACAGGACTCTGCTAATGGGAGATGTGCATTTTGGTCTTCCTCATAGGGAAGACGGAACACCTTCAGCAATGTGAGGCTTCCTTCTCTATGCACAGAGTTCAAACCTGAGTCTGGAGCACAAGTGCTCCCTGTTTTGAGTTTTACTCATTTTAAAATTAAAAGGAACCCTGAATAAGCCATTGCACTTCTGATTCATTCTAGGTACCAGTTTCCTGGAAAATTCAAGATGATATGATTTAATTTTCATTTTAATGTAAAAGTAAAGATAAAGATCATTGTAGAATTCATTTGATCACATATTAGCTGATGAAATAATCATACTTAGTGTAGGGGATTAGTTCAAAGAACATGATGAGGCTGTAGTATGGTAAGTCAGTTAGAAATAATGTATCCATTTACAGGTATACGTTAGCTTTGTCATGGCTTGGTGAAAATTTCGTACTTTAACTGTAAGATAAATAGAATCTTCTGATCAATTAGACTGCAATATTTCTTTAATATGGGTGTTTACAAAACACGAAACAAGCTTCTCTTTGCATTTGTTTGCAACAAATCATGTGCAGTTACTCTGGTGAGGTCTAAACGTACATTTTCTACACATGTCTTCTTATTCTTAGTCTTTTAAAACGTTTCTTAACATTTTATTTCAGGTATACGGAGAGGCTAGAAGAGGGCTTCAGACTTGCTGGTACTGAAGTTAGAGTCACTTGTGAGCGACCTGAGTGGTGTGTTGGATCTGAACTCAAGTTTTCTGGAAAAGAAGCAAATACCCTTTACGTATAAACCTATCTTCAACCCAAGTCTTCATTACAATTCACTTTAATACCAAACATAATTTAAAAATGCAACACACCCTTAGTGGATTCAAATGTAAGACAGAATTCCTAACAAATAACCTTATATGGAAACTGGGAGGAAGGAACTCACCTCAGAGACTAAGAAGGTGGAGATTGCTAACAGAATAAGCAGGCAATCAATAGGTAATTAAAAGTTAAAATTGTGTTCAGTTGCTTATTTGCACATTGCATAGTTCATGCCTTTACACTGGAATGGACACTCTGAGATTAGCTTGGTCAGTAGTGTTATTTATTGTTCTGGATGCTGCAGAATTAATTTCTATATTTGACAAAGAACTAGAATAGGGTCAAGAGAGGGTTCTTAACTTTTATGCCAGGAGGTATTTCTACGAGAATTATAGAACCATATATGAATTAATTTTCATTGTGTCCAGGTTTGTCTCCTTTGATGTTCAAATTTCTATTGGAATTTTCAAAATATAATTCTCTATAAAAACAGTGGGTATTTTTTTAACTTAAACTGAATACTAAGAAAATTTTGTATCACAAAATGTTTCCTTAAACAAACATCATGGAAAAATATACATAACAAGCTAAACAGAATAAAACAAACATAAATGTAGCTATAAGACAAAGAATATCCATATTTACTCATAGATTGATATGTGTCTACCATAGCAAGTTATTATTAGTATATGTAGGAATAACAATAATTAAGGAAATGTCACCTGTGATGAGATGAGTTCCAGGATCTTCTCTTTAAAATGGAAAGTCTACAGTGGTTAATTTGTACCCAGCCCACTCTTGGATGTTTAGCTTACCAAGCATTATCTATATAGGTCTTCATATTAAGATAAAAATATCAGAGAAGAAGCATTCAAAATATCACTGAATAGCTACAAGTGTCCCTTGTTTATAATTAGAAGCTCCAACCTATGGCATGTGACTAAATAGATGAGACTTCTAATGATCTTAGAGAGGACTCAATATGTTATGAATGAGGGAAAATATAATTTGTGATAAAAATATTCAGTCAATTCATCGCAACTTTGCCAATTACATGGCGTTATGTTGTAATTCTGTATCTGAGCAAGTCAGAACAACTGGCATGGCGTGGTTTGATACATTCAAGGTTGTGTAAGAATCGGTAGAGAGAACGTTTGCTGGCTGTTACAGTGGGATTTCTTGCTGCTGCTGCTGCTGCTGCTGTGTTTTGTTTGTTTGTTTGTTTCTAGTCTTATCTATTGCATATGGCTTAGTCATCCACTTATCCTTTTTTTCTAATCTAACAATTTCAATAAATTAAAAAAGTTTCAAAATAGCCTAAATTATATTATATGTGGTTTAATGACATAAAGTAGCATGTATTTTGAATGTATTCAATATTAAATTATTGATAATCAATTGATAAAATAAGCATGAGGTTAAGGTAATATTAGACTTGATTCCTGGACTACTAATAGAAACTAAAGTGCCTGCTGACAACTAGGCACATAGTCAATGAACACACATTAATAAATCGATGTGTACATGCTTTTAAGACAGGAGGGCATTTGAGATGTGGTAAGACTAAGCTTATATATCTAGGAAACTGACTGGCAGGGCATACCCCACACAAGAGAATGCAGTGCTCCCATATCTCTTAAATAACTTACTCCCTATTTTTAAACTGTCCCAATCAACTGAATGTCAAGGAACATGATCAGAATGGGCAACCAATACAGCTGTCATATTTATTTGATTAGCCAAGTCCAACTTAAATGAATCAGACAGTTTAAAAATAGTGTGCACGATTTTGTATCTGCTCAAACAAAGTATAAACAAATGTTAATTAACCAAAGAAGCCCTTTGAAGTAAGAAGAGCATGGTGGGACTCCTATTCTTTTACATAAATTATTTTCTCACAAATGAGTGATAATGTCATGATTCAGAAGAATCAGAAAATAAACCTGTTTGTGTGATTAGCTTGCATAAATCTTCATATTTGCTGACAAATATTTTACATTGTATAATATCTTTACAGGATAAGAAAATACCACCTAATTGTTGGCTATAAAGCTTGCCATTTAAACAGATTCTATTTAAGCCAGAACCTTTTTTCTCCATCTTTTGTGTTATATAAAAATAGAATAAAAATGAGCAAAATTGTATAAATGTCCATTTTACGTGTTAATGTTCTCACGTGGGAACTGATTTCTCCAGTTTTGATTGTTTCCCTTCATGTGGAGAGAGAATACTCCAGAGAAATGAAAAGACTTCAAACACAAAGTAAACAGCATGAGTGCATTCAACTGACCGCAGGACGCTGCCTCATCTCTGCTGGACTCAAACTTCAAACCCATTAAACAGGGTGGAGGCATTACAGCTTCCCGAGTCAAAAGTTCAGCAGCCAGCGTTACAGGATGCTTCCCACCTCTAATGTGCTCTAATACCCAGAAGTCATTTTCATTTTCAGGGCACTGTGGTCAATAACTGCCTAGACTCTGAGCCCCTGCACTGTCACATAAGAGCCTATTTGCCCCATTAATTGGCAAAGCAGCAGTGATTCTTAGGGGGAAATAAATAAATAAGTACGGCTTTGAAATCTGAAGTCATGTGTTTTCAGTTTGAAGTTGAGAGGGACTGCGTTGAGGAATTGGTCTGTTCATCCTTTGTGTTTCCCACTTCATTTTGAATAGCTCTGATGTGGGGCAAATTAGTTCCATCATAGTATGAGATTGCCACTTTTTTGTTACATTTGTAACAACTGGAGGAGGAACTTGGAAGGCGTCCTGGTTTGTCTAACCATACCTAACAAGCAGGTTTTCCAAATGCAAGGAACTGGTAATACGGAGACCCGTTCTGAGTGTTACAGACACGACTGTCTAGAGAAATAGTGTCCAGTCTCTTGTCTTCTTTCAAACTATCAGCAGTTATAGCATCTGTATATCCCAATTTATGTTCATAAGTACATATATCTGTGTCTGTTTGAAGTGTATGTTATACACCCATACTTCAATTTAAGCACTTATCATTAAGAATATCAATTGTGGGAGCTGGAGAGATGGCTTGGTGTTTAAGTACACTGACTGCTCTTCCAGAGGTCCTGAGTTCAATTCCCAGGAATCATATGGTGGCTCACAACCATCTCTAATAAGGTCTAGTGCCCTCTTCTGGCATGCAGGCAGACATACAGGCAGAACACAAACTACATAAGTAAATAAGTAAATAAATAAATAAATAAATAAATAAATAAATAAATAAATGAATGAATGAATGAATACATACATACATACATACATACATACAAACAATACATACATACATACATACATACATACATAAATCCTTTTAACAAAAGAGTATCAATGGTACTTCATATCCCCTGGGTTTCTGATGGTTGAATTGTTAAGGAGGTTCAACATTGTCAGGATTCTTCAGGCATAGTTCTGCAGAAAACCACAGGAATATATCCTTTAAATGAATATTCACAAAGCTTGAAAATGATTCCTTGTCCTGATTTGTGTAATACATAAAATATACATATTCTTTAAGGATAATCACTTCAGAGGTGACATTTAATTTTATCTGTGTTTTTCTAATTATAGTCTCAACTTTTGTGATGAAATATGTGACATGCTATACTCATATCAATTTATTACTATGTCCAAAATCTTTCAGTGATGAAAGACTCAGAAAGGGAAACTATGTCATTTTGGAAATCTCTCTTTTCATGTTTAATTGGTTACTGAGTAGTATGAACAAACAAAATACTTAAAATATTTACCAGTAAAATATGTTTTTCTTACTGAATGTATTTATAAGTATTCAGAAAAAAATTGTTATTGTATATTACTATACATCCTTAAATTTTGTACTTAGGGGAAAATAAAGGCTTGGTATAATATGGTACACTGTTAATCCCAGCACAAAGTAGATAGAAGCAGGTGCATTTCTGTCAGTTCAAAGCTAGCTGGGTCTATAGAGACCCACTGGTCAGCAAGTGCTAAACAATGAGACTCTGTTTAAAAAAGAAAACTTTTAAAAGTAGTATTGTAGATAAAATTCTAAACGGTCTTATAAATAAATACAGAGCCAAATACAGGGGTGAAAGCTGCAGAGATCAGAGAAATAGGAATAGCCACTAACTAACCTTAGCTCACCATGCCGCCATAGCTTCCCAAGAGAACCAGCTTCTTCCTGTCTAACCTGCACCTTTATTGCCTTGCTGTTCTGCCTTCTCATTGGTTCTTAGTCCAGCCACCTCACTTCCTTGTCACTGCCTGTCTATACAGACCTCCAGGTCTCTATGGTTGGTACTGGGATTAAAGGTTCGTGTTGCCACACTTGGCTGTGTCCTTGAACACACAGAGACTCTGTCTGCCACGTGATCCGATTAAAGGCGTGTGCTACCACTGCCTGACTTTTGTTTATGGCTGGCTACTATGTCCTTTGATCTCCAGGCAACTTTATTTGTTAACATACAAATAAAATATCACCACATAATATAAAAAGATACCAGGTAAAATTCAAAGTAATAAAAGAAGATTATTTTCATTGGCCCTATCACTAATTTTTTTCTACATAAGAAGAATACACGTTTTCTGTTTATTATTCCTACACACACACACACACACACACACACACACACACACACACACACAGAACTGTTTATTGATTTATCACAATTATAATTTTACTGTTAAAAATATCTGAAATTGAAGCTGAAAAAATGTCTCTAGATACTTACAATAAATATTAAGGCATCAAGTTAGTTCATAGTAGTGAATGAAGAAAGACTAAATGTTTAATATTCTGTGGTTCAGAATATTAAATGCTATAGGTTAAACATTTTAAGAATTAGTGCACGTAATTACTACGTATTTACAAAAAGAACTAATATTCAACAATATGGGGACAAAATATTTCATAAAACACGTACCTGTCATATAGTTCTCCAATAAAGACACATTCTCGAGTACTCCTGATCCCCTGCCTTATAGCTTGCTTGCTCTGAATTTTTATCAAATAATTATTCTGGTGTTTCATTTTTCCCACCCAACCACCAAGTTTTCTTTTTCAATTAGTTTCTTATTTTCACCTGCTTAGATATAATATTTCTAAATACAGTGTACTGGCGGGCTGTACAGAAATGATTAAACTAGTTTATAGTGAAAGGATACAGCATTCTGATTGTGGGCACTTAGCTTTTGGCTTCAAGGACATCAGGAATGAGCTCTTTATCTCCAGCTTTCCACCTCGAGGCCACAGTTTTTCACATACTCTTGATGCTAATAATAATCATTTCTTCAGCTTTGTGCTGGACTGGACCTTACAGGCTTATTGTCCCAAGATTGTAGCTGAATGCTTATCTTTGCATCAGAAAACAAAGTCAGGAGGGAAACACTCACTCATGGGCTCTGAAGTTCATTTATTTCTTTGCATGACCTTAGCCACTAATGTGTATACATATATATATATATATATATATATACATATATATATTCTATATTTATTGTGTCACAATTGTTTGGTAAATGTGACAATAGTAGGCTTCCTAGCAATGAGGTTATTTTAGAACAGGCTATACAACAAAATCTGATTTATTTTAGGGCTCAAAATATGTGCTTTGAAGATTCAACCAATCACAGTTCAAAAATATATAAAAAAACAAACAAACAAATTTCATGTGTAGTCAACACACTCAGACATTTGTCATTATTCCCTGAACAATATTGCCCAACACCTTTTTCTTTATAAATTAGGTAAAGATGGCTTGAAGTAAGCAAGAGGATATGCCCAGGTTACGTACAGACACTATGCTCTTTTACAAAAGGGAATTAAATATCAGTGTATTTTCATATTTTCTGCACTTCTTGGAACCTCTCTCCAGAATACGTGAAGGACAACTGTATATGCATATGGCCTTGACTCAAATGTGGGGTTAAATGGAAAATGCATTTAATGTTCCTAACCTTCTAAATATTGTTGCTTAGCAACATAATCCAGATGATTCCAGGCTTAGGATATTTCACTTGCAGTTATCAAATTTATCAAACTGTAAAAGTAACATTCAGCAGTATGGTTGTTTAAAGGCTGATCTCTAACCTTTGATATGCAATTCAAGGCTGTGTAGTGATCACAGGGGAACAAGAGACTCCCTCAGTCTAGCAGTTTCTGTACTCTGCAGAGTAATCACTGTTCACCACATCAATTCATCAAGCTGCTGCTTGTAGCTGGAACCCAACTTCATATTGAGCACCTCTAGTCCTGGGAACGAAAAGAATTCAAAAGTTGGAAGGAAACTTATATCTGTGTTTGTGTGTACAAGGTATGCGTGTGGTAGATATATGTGTAATTATTCCTGTGCATGCACAGGTGTCAGTACTTTAGTTTGCACACTTGCTTGTGTGTAGGTCAGAGGAGGTCATTTTTGCCTTGGTTGAAAACAAGACTCCTTCACTGAACCTGTAGACTGAGCTTTCTGCTAAGGCTCTGGCTGGTGAGCTCTTGGAGTTTGTGTTTCTCCTTCTGTGCTGTAGGGTTACAGTTGCTTGTGGCCTTACGAACATGACTTTTATAGTCCATTGTCAATAGGAGATGCTCTTGGAGTTTATAGGAGTCATAAACACGTCGGCTGAACCAGGAGTTCCTCTCCTAGATAGAAGGGTCTCCTGTCCAAGCCTTTAAGAGACAGGACCTTACAGGGGGGCATGACTGAACCCAGGGTCAGAAAAGGAGGGTCAGTCTCAGGCATCAAACTGCTCAGAGGCTGAATCATTGTGTCCTAGGACCCCAGGTCTGGGAAGGCAGTCCTGATCATAGACAAGAAAGATAGGAATTTTTCTGAATTGGAAGCCAAATCAGCACAAGGGCCAGTTTTGCTTTTTCTCTGTTAAGTCCCTTTCTACATAACTGTGTGTTAAAGAATGCTTTGGTTTGAATGTAATTTGTTATTATTTATTTCCTACACAGCCATTGTCAGCTTTTTGTGTGGGTAGTAAGATTTTGGAACTCAGGCCTCCTTGTTTGTACCCACTGATCCATCTCTCCAGCCTGTGAGTTAGTACTTCAATATTTGAAGTACTATTTAATAATGTCTGTCAGTTTTATACTGTCTTTAAGTCTAGCAATCCTGAGTTTGACCATTCTAATTCTGGAAACTTTTTTTTTAATTTCATTTTTTAAAATTTATTTTTATTTTGTAATTGGGGCAAGAATTTTAGTCTAAGACTTAACCCCCCCCAACACACACACACACACACACACACACACACACACACACACGCACACACGCACACTCACAAAATCAATGGTATATATATTGCAAAATGTTTTAAAAAAGTAAAGAAAACAGGAACATTATGCTTTCCAAGGGCAGATGAGGGACGGTAGAGGGTTTACCATCTGCCCAGGAGAGCTCTCAGAATAAGACAGGAGCAGGACTGCTCCCTAGGAAAACCAGGCCTGAGCCCATTCAACTCCGAAGAAACAAAGGCCAAGTTACGTTAAAGTCAGTTAAACTACTGTTTTCTCATCAGAGAACTGGATCCTCAGAAATTATGTGACCAGTGGTCTGCCAGCCACCCCTGGAGTGCTTCCTCCCACACACGTTTGTATTTGAATTGTTCTCTTGCCTGCCCTCAATCAGGTCCATATATGCAAATTAGGTGCATTCCCCTGTTCTTTCTTGTGTCCATCCCCTCCCCACCCCACCCCCTACTCCACCACTGCCCATGACTTCAGCTATGTAAGCTAGCCCATTACTTTTATAAAGGAGCTGTCCTCCAACACTATCTCCAGGGGCATTTCTTCCCCTTATGCTCACCACTACCCAAGACCCTACTTCCCCAGTTCCTCTGCATCCTGAGACCTCTGGTGTGCAATGGCTAATGGGGGTGGGAAGCCCATAGAACACAGCATTAGGGAAAGACGGATATAGCTAAATAAGAAACCAACTTTCTTTTTAATCTAAATAAAGATGAAATATCCATGAAGGCTGCATCATCCAACCATAATAAACTCTTACAGCGAATTTCCAGAGAAATGAGAATGCTGAGCTTATGTAATAATGTAGAAAAAACACATAAATATAATGGTAATAAAAAACAAATCTAAATTTAAATTATTCTAGTTCAACTAGTGTAACATAAAGTATAACTATGATAAAAGTATAAGAGATGACAGTATGATAATTGCCTAGCCAGGAGCTTAATCACTTGGATATTTATTTTGAAATTCTGTTAGTGTGTTCCACTGACATGAACTATTTCTGAAGCTGTTCAGTGAACACTTAAGTATATACATTGATGCCATAATTCATTAAAATTATGTTATATTTTACAATACAATAAACACTTATTTATAGGCAAGACAAATTAATGATTATGACCATTCTTTTGAATGCATGCATCTTTCATTGAAATGTATTTCATGAACTTTTTTTTATTTGCTCTTGCTTTGTTTCATTCTGTTTGATTTTATGAAATATGATCTCACTATGTAGCTCTGTCTCACGTGAAATTCGCTATGTAGACTGTGCTAGCTTTGTACCTTGCAGTCACTCCCAGCCTTGGCCTCCTGAGGAGTGGCGTGTGTCATAACCTTCATACTTCATGCATTCCTAATAACAGATTCCAAAATGTCAAGTCTTTTCTTAAGATAGATGATGTGAAACACACATCTAAACCAAGGAAATTTTTCTAGTACTTTTTGTTTTTGTATTTAGCACAAGTGCTAAAGAAATGTGTTACGTAGACTAGTCATCCAAGCATATAATTTGAGGATTGTACTCATGTTTATATGAAATATACATGTATATTATATTGTATTCAAATTACAGATAGTACCAACACAGGGTATTTTTTTTTTAGGCTTCATCCCACAGATGCAGGGATGGTTTAATATAAAAAAATCGATAAATGTAATCTACCATATAAACAAACTGAAAGAGAAAACTATATGACATAGGGTATTTTTAAGGAGGATCAAAATTTTCAATCGGGCCGCATGGTGCATGCCTTTAATCCCAGCACTGGGGAGGCTCTGTGAGTTTGAGGCCTGCCTGGTCTACAGAGTGAGATCCAGGACAGACACCACAAATACACAGAGAAACTCTGTCTCAAAAAACAAAAACAAACAAACAAACAAAAAGTTTCAATCGGAGTAGATAGCTCTGGTCCTATATAAAAGACAGTGGTGCTTACTGAGATTCCGGTTGTTACTCTACTTTTAAGAATGAGGATTTCATTGATGGTAGGAAATCAGGCCTATTGCCTCTTACAACTAGTGAATACATATATAACTAAACACACACAAGAATAATATTTCCCTATGTAGAAATAACCATCCTTCCAGGGGGAACACGACAGGCTGTTTTAGCATCGGCTCTGTTTTCACAGCCCTTGCTGGTCAAGTAAGTGGAGCATGCTGTTTGCAGAGGTCTATTCACTCACAGGGAGGGGTGGTTTCCAGTTGATGTGTTTGATTGCTTTTCTGTATACAATTTAAACCCTGGAATTTGGTAGCTTTTAGAGGACAACCTAAGGTAGATTATGTTTTCCCCAGTAAGCCTGCCAATTTCAGTCTTTTTGAGAGGATAAGAGATAAGACAGGGGTGAGAACCAGGGGAAATCATCAAAGAGATGTAAAGGGAGCCAGGCCAGAGGAAGAGGAGTGACAGACAGTGATCACAGGAAAAAGCTCTCTATGCACCAGGGGCTTCTTAAGTGGGTAAGTGTGTTTTCAACCTCAAATCCTGTGTGGAGTCAAACACTCTTCTAGCACTCAGTTTCCCGCTGATGACAGTCTTGTTCCACAGGTCTGCTCCTGCTGAGGGGGGCTTGCATTTTTATAAGGTCTGATTATAAAATGAATGACCCAAAAGCCTGTGTAACCATGGATTGCTGGTAATGGCTTTAACCTGAATTATGTAGTAGTAAGACAGATAGAGCCACCCAACCATATCTCTATACCCTTCTCCGTCTCATTTTATATCTTATTGACAAAATTGATTTAAATTGCAAGGATTCACCAAAATACTTCTGGCATGTTTTCATTGTTATGGTTGTGGTTTTTTTGTTCTGTTTTGTTTCTTTTTTGTACTTAAATGTTAAAATACTTCAAGGTTTAGAAACATGCCCTTTTTTTTTCCTAAACAAGTGAAAATATTTTCAGCATTGAGGGTATTTAGGGAAAATGTGAAATTGATATTTTATTTTTTTAAAGTGCTCAGGTAAAATAATTTAATATAATTTTAATTTATTTGTGTTCTTTAAGTAAGGCCCCAGTAGGAAATGTTATTATATCAATGTTGTATCTTTGCTAAAATAAAAGTACATATTGAAGAAAACACATGGGTTTTAAGATAGGTAATGATCAGTTAGATTAATTTTTTAATACTTACCAAATAAACTAATGTATCCAAGCAATAAATAGTGGTAACAAGAGTCTACTTGCACTTGCTTTGTAGTGGTAAGTGCATTTTTGCTTTAGATATGGGTGATTTTTTTCAACATTATTCTATTTCCTATGGATAGGTATTTTGCCAGAAATTTGGGTAACAATAACACAATCTAAGTTATTCACAATACAAATGAAAAAAATCATCAGAAAATTTTGTATCCTTTTTGTCTTTCAAAGTCAGATAAAATCTCATATTGTACCTACACACTTAAGTATCCTTTTTTCACTTTCAAAGACTGTAATTGTAAAAGGAACACCACTTTCTTAAAACATAATAGCAATTCACACTGTAAAATATGGTTTTTATCACTTTCCATATAAAGAGCATTCACAGTTATCTTTCTATATTTTATTCTCTGCAACCATTGTGTACAAACTTTATTCTCTGGAACACAACTGAAAAAATTTCCAGTTCTCCCTGGTCTTGGACTTGATACATTGGGGCTGTACTTCCTGGTAAATGATCCTGACCATATCTAAAGAATATATTCTTTCAAATATATCCTTCCATGAAAATAAAGCTCAAATATCTCTATTTACTCTTTCTAGTCATAGTGAGCATTACATCATTTTTCAGGTGATGGCTTTATTGTATTGTGCTGCTACCTTTGACATAGACCAACTGTCCACACAGATGATGAGCTCATTCTTATACACAGTGTTCAAAGACTTCACTTGCTAGGGCTTTTTAACAGTACAATATAGCTATGGAAAGTAGTCTTATCAGAAAGAACAATTTCCTCACTTCATTTTCTTTGGGATTTTCATAGCTTTTCCGAGCTGGCAGATACTTTGCATCCCTTGTTTCAAAATTTCAGTATCTGTTCAGATCCTTTTTGTCATGGCATTAACAATTTAGGTCAATTTGTGAAATATTCACCTTATTGCATTCTTTTTCATTTTAAATTTGAGATCATAACATATTTACAACATTTCTTTCTTCCCTTTCTTCCCTCAAAACCTTCCCCACTCTCCTTCAAAATCACCGTCTCACTTTTCACTAATTGTAATTGTATATATATTCCAAAATGTCCTCTATTCAATATAAATGTTACCTGTAAGTGTGGTCTTGGGGTGACTGTTTGGCATTGGACAACTAACTGTTGTGCTTCTTCCTAGGAAGACCATTTCTTCTGATCCACGCTTTCCATGATTGCCTATAGCTTTTTCTAGGGTTGAGTCTTCCTGGACTTTCCCCCACCCACTTTGGCATCCTTTTTGCCCTTTTCACCTCACATTGGGGAAGTCATGTTGGTGAGATTTACCAGTGTACTTTGTGATAGTAATAGGAGATATATTATTGGATTCTTTATGTTATTAATGTAGAAAACCAACTACTAGTCCTCTTAACGTTATTTGGGTTTCTGAAGGGGTCTTATAGATTTTGTCCTAGCCACATTTTATGAACATAGTGGGTGAGTACAGCAAAGCAGTGTTTTGGAAACAACAGGGTAGTTGCATGTACGACCTCATTGCACTTGTGATAGCGTGAATGAGGTTTGTCCAAGCTCAAGCCAGATAAACTAATATAGAGCATGAAAGTGGTCATGAAATGTCATCCCTGAATGAGGAACTATCAGCAGCTGATGACTGCTAGGGGAGGCAGTCTGTTTTCTTCAAGGATAGGAAATAAGAGAGGCTACCTATGCTCCAATAGACAGTACTACAGCAATGCACATGGAGAAAATGATACGTGGACTCAGAGGGTTTTGAAGCACATCCCCTGAAGTTGGAGAGGAGAAACGGTGAGGACAGGTGTCAGACAAGAAAATTTAGAGAATATTATGGTGGTAAGTTTAATCAAAACACACTGTATGCATACCTGAGATTCTTGAATAATATTTTAAAAAGGAGTAGAACATTAGATAAAACCAGACTTAGCTTCTTGCATTTTCAGAGATGATAAAAGATTTTTTTTTATAATCCTTCAAAAACAAAGAAAGAGATTCCTGAGCTCCTCAGATTTCTCGAGAGTCTACTCTTTTATCACCCACAGAAATTTTAGTATACGGCCATAGTGCTGTGATGAGAAATGGAGATGTTTTAATAACTTGACAATGAGTCAGGCTTCATAGTTTTGTCTTAGACAAACCATTTCCTTATCCATCACACTGGCCTAGACTCTCACCTGTGAAACTGAAACTTAAAAGTAAAATCTTGCATCCGCTGTTAACCTGTTCAATAAATTTCAGTGTTATAGCTCAGTGAGAGTATGTGCTGTATATGACACTGGTTCAATTCACATCATGTAAAGATAAAAAGGGAAGAAAAAGAAAAAAGATAAAATGCAGGCATTCAGTGGTTAATTTATGAAGCTATTATCTGATACCTTGGGAGGAGGAGAAATTATCTCTATAAAGATTTTTTTTGAACCATTGAATATGACAATTAAGTTTTATGTTTTCTGGATGTTTTAAACTTTCCAGTTGTGTTATTTTATATCATAAGCATTTCTGAATAAATAGACTTATTGATACTATTCATCAACTTGTCATCTAGGAGGTATGCCTCTTCACCTATCTACAAAGGATTGTCAAGTTAAGGGACATTTATGGTCATGTCTACACAGGACTATCTTAATTATCTTAAGATGAAAAGACCAGCCAACTGGGGGTGGCATCATCCCAATATAAAAAAATCTTGGACTTTATATGATTAGAAAATGCTAGCTGAGAACTATCATGCATGTATTCATTGCTTTCCTCTGATTTTCTATGTAATGGGGCCAGTTCATGGCTCCTGTGTCTGTGATTTCCCTACCATGATGTTACTTGAACTTTGAGCCAGAGTAAACCATTTCTCCTTCAAGGTTCTTGTCATGGTCAGTATTCTATTGCTGCAAAGAGACACCACGGCCATGTTAATTCTTATAAGAATAAGCATTTAATTGAGGCTTGCTTACAGTTACAGAGGTTTAGCTCACTATGAGCATGGCAGAAAGCATGGTGGTACACAGGTAGACATAGTGCTGGAGAAAGAGTAGAGGGTTCTACAACCAGATTCACAGGCTAAAGGAAGAGAAAGAGCCAGTGGGACAGGCTTGGGCTTCTAAAACCTCAAAGCCCAGCGACACACTTCCTCCAGCACAGCCATACTTACTCCAATAAGGACACCCCTCTTAATCTTTTCAAGTAGTGTCACTTCCAAATCATTTAAATATATGAACATATGGGGTACATTCTTATTCAACCCACCACAGTTCTGTTGTCATAGTATTTTAATCATAAAAATAGGGAAAAAAATAAGACAGATTCTTCTTTAATGTAATATTTCTATATTTGAGATATTGTTAATCGCCTTTCGTTTTTATTAACTTTTTCTTTTAAAAATGATAATGAATTGAATAGTATTTTCTTTCCTATAACACCCAAGATTATATCTTAATAGAAATCTACACTCAAAAATAAAGAGCCACACAGCAGTCAATATGCTTATATATTGCCATTCTCCTTATTTTATCTCTATATTATTTCACCTAAATAGGATCTCATGCTTTCATAGCATCAAAAGGCTAATTATGGCTGCAACAAAGTTTCACTACCAGAGACTGGAGGAAAAAATATTTTCTTTCTTGTTGACATCCATGTAACTCTGACTTCTTTTTGGCTTTGAAATAGTGCAGATAAGTAAGTATTCCTTTCTGCCAACAATGTTCTTTCTCCATGCAGGAATGATGTTTATAATAAGAATTAAAATGCTTGTCACTCGGCCTTACATGATACACAAGATGAAATAGAAGTGTCCTTGGAAGAACAAATCCAATACACTTCACTAGTTCAAAGCCTGCACACTATTTCTTTATCTAGCAAAGGCAAGTTTGATCTTATCCCAAAAATGTTCCCTCATCCCCAATAAAATCAGCTCTAGTGAGTCTATTTTGCCCAATAGCCCTATAAATACGTTTGTGATTGCTAGCCTTGAACAAGATCAATTATGGTGTCCTAGAAGAACTTGCTTTACAAATGCCAGTTTTTGTTTGTTGGTTGATTTGTTTGTTTGTTTTGTTTTTATTTTTTATGCTTATTAAAAATTTGTTTTTCTATCAAAACTGAAAAAATATGAACATGGGTGACTTCTGAAAAACATATATATGTCAAAATCATAAATTTTAATTAGCTTTGCTGATTAGTAAACAAGTAAAACAACAAAATAGAGGCAAAAAATAATGTTGTCTGTGTATAAATGCAATCCAAAATAATAAATATATTTAAAAATGTACAGTTTTAGTGTTTAGAGTTTTCAGATTTTAAAACTTATATATCTCAAAATTTAAAAGCAAATTTAAAAATTGATTTTCTATAAATATCTCTATAAATACTTGATTTGCTTTCTTTATACATTCTTTTATGTTAGTATGTTTGATATTGATTCTCTCTCGTGTGTGTGTGCATTCGTGTGTGTATGTGTGTGGTGTGTGTCTGTGTGTGCACGTGTGCGTGTGTGCATGTGTGTGTGTATGTGTGTGGGGTGTGTGTGTGTGTGTGTGTGTGTGTGTGTGTGTGCGTGCATTTGTGTGCGCATGTGTGTATCATTTGTATGGAGGTCAGAAGATAACTTGACGGAGTTGGTTATATATTTCCACTGCGTGCTCTGGGATTGAACTCAGGTCATCAGGCTTGGGCAGGTCACTTTACCCACTGAGCCATCTCACAAGCTTACTTTATATTAACACAAAAGGCGTGTGATGTGTTAAATAAACAGTTATTTAAAACACATTCAGAAGAGCTGATTTATAGGAATTTAAAACATGTAGCTTCCTTAATTTGTGTATTCTCCTTCTTTTCATGTTGTGATATTAAGAATATATTGCCTCAAGGAAGGCACCAACAAGTCTTGGAAACCAAGGTAATATTAGAATTTCACTTTGAGGATCAACTTTACATACTCTGCTGATTTAACATGCGTCTGGAATGGTTGGTACATGCTATATCTTGTTTCACACACAGGTTGAAAAATTGCTTAGCTGAAATGGGTCTCCACTTGCTGAAAATGCCGGTTTAATTTGCACCGTAAAACATAGCCAATTTGGTGGAAGGTGCATCATTTAATTTTCTTGTAAGGAGAATCTTGTGAGAATCGGAATTTACTGGCATCATATATGCAAATTACTCCAGTGATATATGGATTGTTCTTTGGATAGCCGCCTGGCTGGCTGTCCTGAAATCAACACAGCCATCTCCACACTGCTTTCTCCGCTGGTCTTCAGGCTAGACCACTCAATATTAATAGCTGAACATTTCCACAAATCTCTATTTGATTTCCTGCCTCATGAGCCCAGCTGGTTGTTAAAAGTTGAAATAAATCATTTTGCCTAAATTAACAGTGTTCTTGACAATCTATTTTATGATATTTACCCTTGAATCCCACCATGCCTTATAAATTGGGGATGGTTGATTTACTCCGACAGGAGGAGGGCAGAAAGGAAGTAGTGAGCGGATAACTCATGTGCTCCCAGTGAAGTAGTGTTTCTTATCTAAGACACAAGCTGACACCACCACTAGTCAGATTTCAAGAACAGTTAACTAGTTGTTTTTTTTTTTTTAATATTCTTCATGCTGTATCCTTTTCAATGTACATTGAAGATGATATAAATAAATATTGGAATAATGATGTATCTGTGAGAGACAATAAATTGAAAGAATGGCATTTACAAAGGAACAAAGAGTTATTAGTCCTGAAAGTCCTGTCCTTGTTAGATATCAAAGGATGCTGATTAATTAATGATATTAGAGAAAATATCAAATACATAACTGCCATAAAATCATGAGTTTAAAAGAAAGTTGAATGTGCCAAGAAAAATACAATTTTCAACACCCAGTTTTAATCACAAGTGGAGTATTGGGTCTGAGGATAGTCTCAAATCTTTCAGTTTGGGAAAGATTGTTCTCAAGAAGGTTGGTGGGGGTCTTCTTCGTATAATGAAGGCAGCATCAGCACCGAACTTTAGAAAAACAGTACAAAAAAGTGAGGTGAGTATAGAAATATTTCTGAGTTGGGATGTAGTCTAGCATTATGGAATAGGGGGAGATTTTGCACATTCACAAGTCTATATGCAGGAGGCATGTCTGTCCCATCAACGATGTTACAGACATAGGGGGCAGATAATTTACTTTTATTAATTTTTAGGTACAGATAAGCAGGCCATGTGCTTAGTGAGTTGTCATTCAGACAGTACAAGAGCATCCACTTTACCACTTTACACCACTTTCACTGATACAGATGCAAGATTCCTAAATTCAAATTAACCTTGTGTGAGAAGACTTTGGAAGAAATTGAGCAGGAACTTATGCGGCTCTAATCGCTAAACAGAGGACCATGACAATTGGCGTTCACCGGTTTTTGCAACTCCACCCCACTTGAAAGTTTTTTGGAGATGTTCCGTGTTTCTAACAAACAGAATAAGGCAAATGTGGTATTGCTATAAAGATTTGAGTATCAAATACTGGCTTTTCTGTTTGCTACTGGTAATGTGGATATCTTGAAAAACATGAGAGACCAAATTTCATTCCACTTGCATCCCTATGAAGATTCTAATGTGAAGGACAGAGAATCATACCCCATGAGGGAGCATGAAGGCAGATGTCCTCCAAACACACAATCACGTTAGCTCCTTAAGTGGGACAGCATGCCTCCATATTAACAGGTTGACAAAAGCCTTATGAGACATCTTGTTTAAGAAGCATCCAGCTAAGAAAGTTCTGGTTGCCTGGCTATAAACTAAGTTTCAAACGGCCACATTTTCCTCCCCCAAGTTTAGAACAAGTCGTCATATATGGAGAAATATTAAATGCATTCATTTGTTCATCCCTTTAATTTTAATATTCATATACAGGGATAGGTCAATAACATTAGAAAACTTAGTTTCTGAGGTTTAGTTACTAATACGTGCTGTGGGATGTCCTGTATGTTGTGAATATATGTTGCTGTGATTGATTGATAAATAAAACAGTGATTGGCCAGTAGCCAGGCAGGAAGTATAGGTGGAACTAGCAGAGAGGAGAATTGGGGTAACAGGAAGGCGGAGGAGAAAAGATGCTGCCAGCCGCCAAGATGAGGAGCAAGATGTAAAGTACCGGTAAGCCACAAGCCTTGTGGCAAAGTACAGATTAATAGAAATGGGTTAATTTAAGATAGAAGAACTAGATCACAAGAAGCCTGCCACAGCCATACAGTTTGTAAACAATATAAGCCTCTGTGTGTTTACTCAGTTGGGTCTGAGAGGCTGCAGGACTGGTGGGTGAGAGAGATTTGTCCTGACCAGGGGCCAGGCAGGACTGGAGAAATCTTCAGCAACAAATACGTATCATTTATTGTACTATCAGTTTCCATAGATTAGTCCTAAGAGATACTGTTAGACTTTGTGTTGTCATCCACATCAAGTCCTAAGATGGAAATACTCTATGCACAGTATACATTACACCAAGTTGTTAGAGAAGAAGGTGAAAATAACAACACAAAAGACTCAATATGTCATCAGTGGAAGACCATTTTACATCTGAAATATAACTAAGGACAACAGAGAAATGTTTTAAGTGTACATCAAAATCTGAGGACTTGTCATGCAACTGAAGATGTTGACTTTCTCAACATTTAACACTGTTGATATGTGCACACCACCTTAAATTATCTACAAAATTATAAAATAAACAAAGCTACTTCATACAGGATTATAAATAAGAGAATCATAAAAGTTACATGTAATCAGAATGAGATAAAAAGCCAAAGCTATCTTAATGAAAATTAACAATGCTGTAAGAATCAGTGTCTTATTTACAAGTGTGACATAACAAAATTACAATCAAAAAAGCCTGGTGAAACAACACACCAACTAAAAAAAAATTAAAATTTAAGAATCATCCACCACTGGAACAGTTTTAAAAATCCCCCAAATAAATTCAAATTCACAACTCCTAAAATGACATTGTACCTATTGTTTATAACTTTAAAACATGATACGTTCCTTTGTTATTTATTTAGACCAATATTATGCTTTATCGTGCAATGATTTTTCTCAGAAAACCTGTTAGAAGCTCAACTTTACAAATTAAACTTTTGTCTAACCTGTCATCAAGAGAGACCAGACTGATTTTTGAAGAAATTAGGCCTACTCTGGAATAAAAATAAAACAATAGTTACTCTTTTTGTAATTTATGCAGAAATGCCACACACTCTGGCCTGTAAATTCAGGTGAAGTTTTAAAATGAGGGTTTACCATAAATTCAAAAGAACCCTGTAAGGGCTTGTGAGGATTGATTAATCCAACTCAACAGACATGGATGAACTGAAACCACAGGAAGATATGCGCAGTAGGGACTGGGGAATGCTATTTCAACATTCCAATACTTCTCCATTCATTTGGCTGCAATTACAGTATTTTTCTCTCAAAGACAAAATGACTCACAAACAAAGTCATTGCATGGTTATCTAGCATTGTATCAATCCTCATGGAGCTAATTTTCATGTCCATAAAATCATCATAACTGAAATGACTTCTTTTAGGAATATAAAGTTTCATTTATACAGCTGCAATCCTTATTTTTAGAAATATATAAAACTGACTATGTGGTTAAGATATTTGCTACTAAGTGATACCGATGTCATCTTCAAATCTGTCATTGGAAATCGTGAAGTACATACAGAGTCGCAATCATTATGCGACTCACACTAAGGCACAACATTAAGAAGAATCAAAAGTCCACTAGGATTTTATAGACAGCTTCCTCCGTTGGTATTAGTATTTCATAAGTCATGGATTTAGAATATTTGCAAAGTTAATTTTACAAACAAAAATAATTTTATCCCCCTTTCATCTGCTCTCTAATCACAAGTTTTAGAGCGATAAAGATGTGAGAGCTCATAGTAAGCTATGCACCATAAATTTAGCATAAGACTTACCTGGAAAAAAAATGGTAAAGAAGGCAATGAGAGTTATTGCTCTTTTGGTGCCCAGCTTCTGTTTTGTTTCTCGTAGATGTTTTCAGGATATTGCTGTCCACATAGTTTCCTATGTGCCACTGGATAAGTAAGATTATTGTGTTTCAGTTTTAGATATGTTGGAAGATCTATTGATGGAGTATGAGGAAACAACTAGCCTCCCAAAGGAAAACATTCTTTTTTTATTGCTTTTGTTATGTTTTGATATTTCATTTGTATTTTATTCTACTAAAAGGAATATCTCAATGCTACTCTTCTGTTAAGAAGTTTTCATAGTCATCCACTGAAAGAAGAAGCTTTTCTGATGAAGGTTGAGTGATGGAGCAATCAAAGGTTGTAGCAATATGCTATTAAGGGTTGCTTTATCACTCAGTTCATTTAACAGTATAATATATTTTGTGCTAGAGCCCGTGACCTATCTAGTCATAGGCTCTTTGTCTCAATAGCACTATCAGGTATGGGTAGCAACTCATGGAGTAGGCCATAAATCAGTTCTCACAATTAATTGATTGCTCACAGAACAATTGTGGCAGTACTTCACCAGTATATGTTGCAAGAGGTTAATACTGCAGAGTCCCTAGCTGGGTGAGATTTATGATTACTTTTTTTTTTCTCTGATAGTGTTGATAATGCCTTACTGAATCATGAATGGTAGGCAGTAGAGCTGAAGTCTCTAGTTGGGTGTCGACTGTATTTCTCCATGTTTGATAGCATAAACATGGTAAATTCAGCAATAAACAAATTAAATTATTGTTTTTATTTACAGCAATAACCAAATTAAATTATTGTTTTTATTTACCCAGTAAGAGAGTATCTGACAAGTGACGACACATTGGAGCTTCAGAATGAATTGGATTGTCATCTATTGCCAACCATTTACAGAAACATTTTCAGTGAAGAGTTATTAGGCTCTTAGGTTAAAATTAAGTTTACCTATGTGAAGAACAGTTGTCTTTGTCCAGGTAAGGACAGATGGTGTAGTTTATTTAGCTTGCTTTCCAGTTTTAAATCATGTTTTAAGTATTCAACAATAAATATTAGATTTTATGCTTCAACACCATTGAAGACCAAAGAAGTTATATGTACCCTAGATTTCATTGGTATTTGTTTCATGCTGTCTTGACATCATATATGGAAAAATATGGAAAATGGTGTTAGGATAAAATAAAATTGAATTTTAAATGCAGCAGTAAACATGATTTAAATACTAGTTTTTTTCTTTTTATATTTTCCATTATTACTCAAAAGACACATGGGTTTATAACTTTTAACATCAAAATAATTTCATGCCATTATCTCTCAGAAGCATGCTAAAATCATTCCCTAAAAGGTAAGTAAAAAATATTTAACCTGGATGTTGAGATTTCTTTACAGTGTGTGTAAGACAGCTAATTAAATGCAGATTTTTCTCACTTTATTTAAATGTTGAAATTACCCCATAGTAACAAGAAAAGTTATTTTTTTTGGAGTAGAGTGGTGACAACCCTCCCCTTTTCTTCAGATGGGAACGAGTTATTAAACAGGGACTTTTCCGGTCCCTCCTATGTAGGACTTCTCCCTCTTCTTGATTATACTCGAGTACTAACTGAATGAACAGTATGGCTGCCTGTGCTTCCTTCTTGTCAAATGGATTCCATAGCTTTGCCTTCTGTTTATGTAGTCTGCTTTTACAGTGTTCACTCTGAATAAGTTTGTAAACTAAAGTCAAGGTAAAGAATAAACAAGTAGCAGAGAAAACACTTTAATTCATAATGATAAATGACCACAGAGTCTCTGACAATCTTAACAGAATCAATCTCTCTCCTCTGTGAGCTTGAATAATATTTGAAGAATATTAAATAACTGAATATTAGATCTGGATTTTGGACCCTTTTAAACAAGTCACTATCTTGGATTTGAGATGATATATGGTTTCCATAACTAATGACTATTTTCTTTCTGGTAAATTTATACCCAGATGAATCTTTACGACCTTACTAATGCATGTAAGGGATGCCTAAGCATTTATCCTTCCCTACACAGAGAGAAAGAGAGAGAGAAAGAGAGACAGAGAGAGACAGAGAGACAGAGAGACAGAGACAGAAACAGAGACAGACAGATAAAGGAATAGAGAGAGGGAGACTTTTGGAAATTGGAATATTCTTTTATCTATTTTTAATTACTAAGAAATCTATAGAACGAGAATATGGGACTATTTGCCATGCTCTTTGAAAAAAAAATGAGAGGGCTAGTTAATAACTGAAAATCTCCACTTCTTATGCCAATGGAAGTAGTTTTCTTTTAGATTTAAAGATTTACACGAAATGCAGGATTTTATAAGACTGTGACATTTTATCGAGGCATTTTGTATTTCTCAGATTAAATTTCTGCCAGAAAATAAGTGCATGCTATATTGGATTCTGAAAGTCATGACGCAGCTCAAATGAACACTGCAAGGTGTTACTATGCTTTCCCTGAGACAGCCTCTCCTGAAATCTTGCGAGCTATTCTATTGGCCTCTACAGAATTTGGCAGGGGTTATGGCTAGCAGTCTGTGATAGCAAAAGTTATTTCCCTTTGACAGGATCCATAAAGCCAAAGGCTGAAATAACTCATGTGATGGAATTTTAGCGGGGAAACTCTTTGTCTTGTTACCATTACGTTTTGCACTCAGTGGGCTCTTCATCTGTGGGAAATGGCTGTGACTCTCTGGGGTTCCTGATCTACCTGTGACCTCTGATCAGTCAGAGTGGCATTTTTTTTTCTCAAAATGAATTTGCTACTGGACAATACATGCAATCTGAATGAGTTCGTATTCTCTAAGGACCTCTCCATCTGCTTCAATAGCCTCCCAAGGTAACAGGAAGCAAGCTCCTAAGTTACTGGATGCTCACTTTCTCCTCTCACTTTTCACAGGGGCAATCAGAAAGCATTACCTATGGTGACCAAATGCAGTTGCAGAAAGACAACTAGAGGGGACACTAATAGAACGCATTGATAATGAGTATTCCCCCTCACGCACAGACGAGGAACAATTTGGTAAAAAATAAAGACCTTTTATTGAATACTGCTCTTTTTTTTTAACCACACTTTATGTTAGGTCAGTATGGAAGAAAGAGGTTGGATAGAATCTGATTGGCATAGTTATAACAACATTAGTGAATGTAATGACCATGATTTTTTTTTTTATTTATTTTCTTATAACTATCAACCACTCTCTCAAAAGTCACAGAAAATTATAATTCTACAAATGGCACACTACTTGGCTTTTATCTAGATTCTTCTGGTAGTACCAAATGAAAACTCCAATGGTGAATGAACTGTTTAATTAAAAAACTTTGAAATCACTTCTTGAAAAACACATGCAAGTTCCTTGAACTTACGAGAGAAGTTTTTTAAAGCATAAATTTGGACTATGTCCCATTTCAATAGCATATAGTCTCAAGTGCATATGAAAACTACTTTGAAACTTCAGAGAAACCATTCCTGAGTTTTCAAGGTTGTCCCTGAGGTTTATCATCATATGTAGCATGGCAGCAAAGCTCAAGTCTAGTAATGAACCCATGTGACCTTTATGATGATTCTCATGTGGCTGGGAGAAAAGAGAGGATTGGATTTTGAGGGGTATACATTGAACTTTTTACATGATTTGAATGCACATAAATGCATACACATTGATTTATGTATATGTAGGTAAAATGAAAAAAAGTATATATATAATACTTGCTCCTAGTGACTGAAACAAGAAATTTAAATTTGGAGCTATTCTATTAGGAAGTCATATATAATGAGAAAATTTAAATCTTGAAAATATTCTGCCTTGATAAACTATAAGTATTGTTTTAATTATAATTTATATATTATAATTTATATGCCATGTACATAAAAGGTACTTCCACCTTACTTTTGACATTTGAAATACAATCACAGATAAAAATGTAATTATGTATAATTGAAGAATTTTGTTGGTGGCTGATAGACTATGCAAGGAGTAGATAAAGCTCTTAAAACTCAGTGAAGCTGATCGATATAACTCTCCATCAGATCAGTACTCTGTTTATTAAGTAAAGTAAGATAAATGAACAGAGCTTTGATGATATCATGGACCTGCAGGGAAATTTATAATACATGACACAATTACTGAAGGTAAACAAAGCTGAAACTTGTTGTTTTGCAGACATTGGAGTTGTGTTAAGTGACCCAGTGAAAGATGCCTTTGATAACAGAATCTTAGAAATATCAGTGTTTTCAGCTTTGATTTGTACTCTATGTTGGTAACCTGAAACAAGAGATCAGTTTTATAATTTAAACAGAATAAAGAACCAATTTGTTTTTATTTTAGATCTGATATTCTTCAAATATTGACAGATTTTAGGAAGTAAATATGAAATATAAATAATGACATTATTAAAGTTAAATCTGCTCTGGGGTAAAATTATTTCTGAGAACAGCATTATAGACTTGAAATGACTCTTGATCCACAACATACAAACAAATTCAGAATTAGGCTTGTTATAATCTCATAAAATAATAAGCACTACTAGAGGAACAATTTGGCAAAAGATAGAGGTAAAGTCCTTTTATTGAAGACTGCTCTCCATCTTTTCATCACACTTTATGTTAGGTCAGTGTGGAAGAGAGAGGTCAGATAGAATCTGATTGGCGTAGTTATAATAACACTAGTGAATGTAACAATCATGATTTCTTATGACCTCCAACTACTCTCTCAAAAATCACAGAAAGTTATAATTCTACACATGGCACATTACTTCTTTAAAATAATAAAGTAAAAATCTTATTCTGACCCTCTCTTCTGTAATATAGAAGTCATATTGTATACCTTCATATGTATTTATCACATATATTTATACTAAAGTCCCACCTGGGTTATTTTGGAATCTAGATCTGACCTATACTTGTAGATGTAACGGTCTTATTAAATAAGAAACACAGAGCCAAATGCAGAGTTAAAAGCCCAAGAGGTCAGAGCAGTAGCCAAGAGCTGAGATTAAAACCCTTTCTTACACCTTGCTGCTGCTGCTGTCCTTCCCCTCTGAAAGAGACCTACTTCCTGTATATCTGTCTTTTTATTGACTTTCTGTTCTGCCTTCTCATTGGTTGTAAACCCGACCAAATGACCCAACCACATGACCTCCTCGTCACTGCCTGTCTATACAGTTCTCCAGGTCTTCTATGGTTGGTATTGAGATTAAAGGCGTGTGTCTCCATGCTGGCTGTATCCTTGAACACACAGAGATCTGTCTGTCATGTGATTGGGATTACAGGTGTATGCCACCACCGCCCTGTTTTTGCTAAGGCTTGCTATTAGCTCTGACCCCCAGGCAACTTTATTTATTAACATACAAATAAAATCACATTTCAACACAAATAAAATATCACCATATTTACTTACATTGAAAGGATGTCTGATCTGCTCCTTCTTTGAAATCTTATACTCAGAGAACTGGAAATTATAAATCTACCCTTTCATCAATCAGATTTTCCCATTCAGCTTAGGCTGCTGCTATGGAGGAAACTCCTGAACTACTGGCTTGAAGAAGATGTGGATACAGATAAATAAACAAACAAGCAAACAATCCAAAACAAGCCTATAAATAATGTACCAGTCTATATTTTACTTTGGATATTTTCAAGATTGTCTGTTTATTTCTAATGTTCATCCATCATTCTCATATATTTACATATATTTACCTTTTAATTTAGTATTTTGAAGGTTTCCTCAGGTTCTTTTTTTTTTTTTTTTTTTTGGTTTTTTGAGACAGGGTTTCTCTGTGTAGCTTTGCGTCTTTCCTGGAACTCACTTGGTAGTCCAGGCTGGCCTCGAACTCACAGAGATCCGCCTGGCTCTGCCTCCCGAGTGCTGGGATTAAAGGCGTGCGCCACCACCGCCTGGCTCTTCCTCAGGTTCTTAAATTTATGTATTTAAGTTGTTGGTGAAAGAACTCCGGAGACCCCAACCCAATCACCACACGCAGAGCAGCACTGGATGCAACAAGCAAGAGGATTTTTATTGTTACACAGGCACCTGCGGGCTCTCAGCAGCTCAACCTAACTGATCTCAGCAGCTCCAGCTGGGCGGCAACAACACAGGGGGTTTTTATAGGGGAAACAGCACTGTGCAAAAGGGTGGAGCATAGTAACAGGCATCTCATTGGTGCATTCAAATGGGGACAGGGGTGAACCTGAGGATGCCGCTGTTTGCCCAGACCTAGTTCTCAGAAAAACCTACAAAGTTGCAATTTGCAGGGGCGGTTGGCGGAGAAGGAGAGATTAGCAGGCCCTGACCTCTGTGTTCCCCCTTGTTTTTCTCGACTGTTCTCTTACTGGGCGGCCACCTGGCAGCTAGTGGCCTGTCCGCAGTTTGACCTTAACTGAAATGGAGAATAGCATCTATCAACCTTATAAAGTTGGGGGGGAGGTCTTTCAGTTGGCACAAATTGGAAAAAAAAATCAGTTATATTTACTGAAATATTATCTCTTTCTACTCCTTTCTGTTATCATAATTGGTTGCATGTTAGATGTTTAGATGTTTTCTTAATCATTCTAAAAATTCAGAGAGCTGTTTATCTTCAATCTTATTTCTCCTGTTCTTTCATGGTTGATATCTTCAGTTGATTTATCAGAAAATATATTTCCTTAATAGTAGCCTTATTTTCATTTTTAGTTACTAGATGTTTAATTTTTCAGCTATATAAAAATGATTTATTTACTTTTTGTCAGTGTGTGAGTTCATTTATTCTACCTTTTGTCATTTGATATGAAAGTTTCTTCCAGCACCTCATAGAATGTAGCTGCCTTAAAATTCATTGCGTTTTCAATGGAGAATTGTTCACATTTTTGTGGTTCTTCAGTTTGAGTAACTTTAGCTTTGAACCTAAACACTGTGATTTGTAGGTTCTGTTCTGTACAATTATTTAAAGCTGCACACATCATGTTTGTTTGTTTTGGCATCTGCTTAGTTTAGTTAGACACCGTATAGCCTGGTGTATCCCATGCATGCTGGACCACTGCTCCTCGGACTAACTCCTAATGCTTCCATTTTCCTAATAAATATTGATTGGGAACAAATGAGATGGATCAGTCACGAATTCACTTTGGTCACTTTTTTTTTTTAATTTTCTCATCACTTATTACATATCTGTGTTCTGAAGGTCTCATTTCCATAATTCCCTCCTTCTGTTCACCTAAACAGAAGGAAGTCCTTTCATCTTATAGTGTCAAATATTTTATATATCCATCAACTTTATAGATAATTTTGGAATTATTTCCTGTGTGTGTGTGTGTGTGTGTGTGTGTGTGTGTTTTTCCTCCTTCCCCTATGTGTGTTTCTTTCAAGAAAAGATCCACCCACGGTGTGTCCCTTAGTCCATCCCAGATCCAACCAATTTGAAAACCAACATTCACCTTCACAGTATCTACTGTCCTCAGTCAGTTAGTGAATCCTGGCTTTGTTCCTCCTTGTCCTCCTCCTTCATACCGACTTTTGTCTATTTTTCTCACGGTTCTCTGAATTACTGGCTCTCCTTTAAGTTTCTGGTCATCAGTTTCCCAGTGGCCTCTTACCTCTACTTGCAACCACTTATTATTTTTAAGAGACATATATATATGTAGATGTGTATATATATATATATATATATATATATGTAGATGTGTATATGTGTGTGTAGATATGTATGTACATGCATGTGTGTGTGTGTGTGTGTGTGTGTGTGTGTGTATTTAGAAGAAGGAAAAGGAAGGGAGAAATTTTGTAATAAAATTATTATCTTTTTATCTTTATCATCTTTGAAATTTTTAAAAATATAAAGGAAACAAGATAAAATTGAAAATTAAATAAAAATGAAAATTTAGAAAGCAATAGATAATGCTTAATATACTACTACTAAAAACAGTAATTTTATTTGTTCTTTTGAAGCTAATCCATACTGCCAATATTCTAATCAGAAGAAATGTGTTTTAGCTTGATTAATGTTGTAATATACTGGTTGAACTTACTCCTTTGGAAAAATTTGGCTGTCATAGGTATTATATCATATCATATCATATCCCATCCAACCATGTTATGTTTCATATCTTTCCTTTTTTTGTTTTCTAAACCTTTCTCACTATACATAAAGGTGTGATGTGAATTTGAAAGATGAAATGGATAAAGCATGTTATTGTTTTATTTTTTTCTTAAGATTTCATGTTGACATCTGTTCTCTTTGCAGTGACTCGTGTGTTTCTGAAGTATAGTGTTTCCCTAGTTTGTTTGCATAGTTATTAGGTAATGTGTAGGGAGATGCCTATTTATACAACTGACATTTTAGTTACTTTTACCTTTTACTCAAGCATAATTATTATGATGGACTTTTATTATTACACACACACACATTTTATATATATATATACATATACATTACATTACATATATGCATTACATTATACATATATTATATTACACATATATATTTATGTAATAATAAAAGTGATATATATGTATGTTACTTTTATCATCTAAAAGCCAATTATAGTTTTAAAAGGCAAATACTTACTATCTACTGAACTGGGAGAATCATTAGAATAAAGAAAAAGGAGCAAAAATATATCAATAAATCTACAAGTATACTTTTATCAACTGTTATTTCTTTCAATAACACAGGTTTTAATTGGCATAAAGTTTGCTATATATGCAGGGTCATTTAATTGGAGAAAATTAATGATGTATCCTGACATTTTTCTAGTAAAGTGAACAACTGATTTTCACAGAGGCTAATTCTGTAAGTACAATCTGTTATGACATATTGCATGGAGGGTATGTGAGTCTTTACAATGATGGTAATTTTAGCTTCATGCCTGTATTCATATCTGATATTCATTGCTGACAAACTACCTTTACTCAAGCTTCAAAACATAAGTGATATTTGTGATTATCTCAGAGCTCTTCCATATTTTACAACGGTTTTTGAGAAATATACATAGGACTTACTCACCTACTTCTGAAGGAAGGATACAGGAGCTCTGTAGGCCATAAAACATTTAAAACAGAGATCACACTAGGCTGTATGTGGGACTACTTAACTTTTGTACTTTATGGAACAATTTTTTTTCCTCTCAGAGTATAAATTGGATCTACTGATCTTTAAACATTCTCCTTGCTCGATTTCACATTTTGTTCCTAGAGCTTGTCTTAACAACGCATACAGCAGTTCATGAATGCTAAGTAAATACGTTTGCTATTTGGTTTATGACAGATTACAGTGCTATAGAAAATAACTTTCCTTATGAAGAATGTGTTCTGAATATTTTCTCCATTTCAGAAGGTGTTCACAGTAATAGTTGCGAAGCATAATGAAATCAAAGTCCATTTCAGTGTTCATTCAATACTTAATAATCACAGTTATGATGTGATTTATTATGCAAAGCATTCAACATATACATTTATTTATGCATACATTTTTATTTTATAGAAAATTTTCTATCCTATTTTAATGTATTTGTTTAAAATTTTTAAAAGTATGTGTATGTTTTAGTTAGGGTTTCTATTGCTGTGAAGAGACACTAGGACCATGGAAACTCTCATAAAGGAAAACATTTAATTGGGGTGGCAAACAGTTTCAGAGGTTTAGTTCATTATCATCATGGCGAGACACGGCAGCATACAGGCAGACATGGTGCTGGAGAAGGAGCTGAAAGTTCTATATCTTGATCTGCTAGCAACAGTAAGTGAACTGTGTTACTGTGTGTAGCTTAATCATAAGAGACCCCAAAATCCACCCCCATAGTGACACACTTCCTCTTCCAACAAAGCCACATCTCCTAATAGTGCCACTCCCATTCGGGGGCATTTTCTTTCAAACCACTACAGTGTATATAACAATTAAATTTGGTAATATATACAATTAAATGCTTTTTCATAACCGCTAAGCAAATAGGTTATTAGAACTCAGATGTTGCTGAGTAATGAAGGCCTTAGCCAGCAAAGTCAAGATCCTGGGAAATCTGCTGCTCTGGTAAATCTGCCTTTTATGTCTTTAGACTTCTCTAAACTGCTTTGCTCTTTATTCTGTAAACTTTCTGTGTTCATTACGGTAAGACATTGGAAAGTTCATTTCTGTTCATGTCGACTTAGAGTCTTGAAGTGCTCCTGTATCTATCTGTCATATAACTTCAAATATTGGGTCAATATTGTACTATTATTATATGGAATTTTTTTCTTTATCATCTTGTACATTTCATCCTTATTCAACACCCATACCTCATAAGCCTGTTATAGTGAGAAATCTGTGGAGTCTGTTTAAAGGGCAAATAAATTTATTAAGGGGAAAAACTCACTGTGCAGAACAGAATAGTCACAGGTTCTGGAATGCTATTCTGGCCAACTGAGTCAGTTCTGTATCCACAAACATAAGGGAGAGATGACAGTGGGTACATGCATCTCAGGTCTAAAGGGTTGCTGAGAGGCCACACCCTAGGGACATGTACTTCAATGTCATAGGCAGGTAGAGCAGGTACCTGCTGCATCTCTAGGGGTGGTGCTTCAAGGTTGAAGACAGAACAGCTATCTACTACATCTCCCCTTTTTGTCTAAATAAGAAATTTCTAACTTAATACAAACTATCTATAATAGGAACAATTATCAAGTATTGTCCAGGAAAGGGGGAAGGTAATAAATTAAGCAAAAATAGAATTACAACCATCAAGAACAACATCAAACAAGAGACATATACTAAAATCAAAGATGTTCAGAACATAGGCAAATGACAAATGACAGAGATTATTCCAAAAGCTGTCCTATCCTCAAGAGTCTGAATCTAATACTTAATATATTCTAGCTAAGATACAAGAAGATTGTAACTGTAACTATCTTGTGTTCAACTCCATCAAAGTCCTGAGAAGGAACATAATACATGAGAAAATAGAAAATGCAAGCAAGCAATTTCCAAAACTCTTGTAAGGATAGACAGAGACAGCAGGCAGCCTGGACAATCACCTAAAGTTTCTCAGCACCATTGGGACATCCAATTTGGCTACAAGCCTAGAATATCTGAGAGACCATTTTCAGAAGCAGGAGTTTTGAAAGACCATATTACCCTATCTTGGCAGGGTTCAGTAATTTTTCTGTGTGTCCTACTCATCCAGAAAGGACAGTGTGCATATTGTCAGCAGTCGAGGCAAGGGCAGTTCTTTGCCCAGCAGGCCATTTTGTTCCAAGAAGAAGACAAATTTCTAATCAGAGTGTCTTAGAAGCTCAACATTCTCTTGGAATCAGATCAGTGCTGCCAGGAGCAATCGTGTCTTATGTCAAGAGAATTCTAAGTTATCAAAACATTTAAATGCCATATTATCTAGGTCTATGAAGTGTTTGAAGATTACCCATCCATCTGATATATGTTTCTGTAAATCTGGAAAACCTAACTAACACACTATAGAAATAACACGCATGGGTGACTATAAATCTATAAGTCTTATCTACCTAAATAACTTAGTCCTAAAGGACTAAGGTTTCACATTAACAAGGTAAACAGTCTGTGAACAGATGTACAGTATAAGAACAATGACCTCAAAATTGTGAGAATACATAAAATATCTTAAATGGAGGTAGAAATGTATAGTGTAATATGATAACAATATCCCTAATATGTATCAATACATACAATACGCTAAACAGAGATAGAACGTACATACAGTATGACAAACATAAGTTTATGTTTGTATCAGTATACAAAATATTTCAAACAGGAGTAGAATATGTGTACAATATGATGATTGTAGTTTTGAATTTGTATCAATATACAAATTATCTTAAATATTAATATAAAAATGGTTTACATTTGTATCAATATAAAAGAATCCATATCAATGCAAATTATCTAAGGCTTATGTTTTACTAAACTAGTTTACTAGTATATTCAATAATCTACCTTAATATACTATACCTATCCATTCCCATTTTTTCTTTTCTTAAAGATAATACCTAGTCTAAATTTTATTGTTCTACCCCCAGCCCTATAACCATTATCCATGACCCTGAGAAAAACGAAACCTTTGGGAGAGGGAGCATCATTTTTTAGAATTGCTTCCTGATGTTTAGGGGGTGACGGTATCTCTGTGGGGTCCTGTAAGAAAGCTTTGATAGTTAAATCTCAATAGTACTAGCTGTAGAGTCTGCAGCCAGTCTCAGAGTAATGGGTAAGGTTGTCTGAGGTTCTGGCTAGAAGTGTAGTATGATGGACTGCTGTGGGATGTTCTGTATTCTGTGAAAATATTGCTCTGATTGGTTGATAAATAAAATGCTGCTTGGCCAGTAGCCAGGCAGGAAGTATAGGCAGGACAATCAGAGAGGAGAATTCTGGGAAGTGGAAGGCTGAATGAGGAAACGCTGCCAGATGCTGCCCCTGTAAGAAGCAAGACGTAAAAGTACTGGTAAGCCACAAGCCACATGACAACTTATAGATTAATAGAAATGGGTTAATTTAAGATATAAGAACTAGATAACAAGAAGCCTGCGATGGCCATACAGTTTATAAGCAGTATAAGCTTCTGAGTGATTATTTTATAAGTGGGCTGTGGGACTGTGGGGGCTTGACGGGACCTGAAGAGAAACTCTCCAGCTGCAATGGACCATCTCATCTTCAAATTGTCCTGGAGCGTTTTCAATCCAAAGCTGATCATTGAGTAATGCTCTTAGGTACAATGGCATCATTCTGAACTGGGTAGAGTTGTTGTGTGGCCATATCTTCATTTTGGAGATTTCAGAGATCGCTATTGGAAAGACTTATTTTCAGTAGAGCATGAGTCTCTTAATCTCAGGTTTTGAGCCCCACATTGGGTGCCAGATATAGCAAGAAATCCATGGAGGAGTCTCTTTAAAGGGCATAGGAATTTATTAAAGGGAAAAACTTACTGTACAGAACAGAATAGTCACAGGTTGTGAAATGTTGTTCTGTCTGCCTGAGTCAGTTCCATATCCAAAACCATGAGGGAGAGAAGAGAGCACATACGTGCATCTCAGGTCTTAAGGGTTTCTGAGAGGCCATGCCCCATGGGCATGTACTTCAAGGTTATAGGCAGGTAGAGCAATTACTTGCTGCATCTCTAGTGGCAGTGCTTCAAGGTCAGAGACAGAACAACCATCCACTACAGCCTGACATATTTTTCATTTATGTAAAATATTTCATACATGTATTTGATGTTTCTTGGTCATATTCAACAGGTACTGCCTTCCTCAAGCTACACACAAGCTCCCAAACATATCTCCCAGCTTCCCCTGAACTTCATGCCATTTTTAACAATCCATTAAATTCAATTAGTGCTTCTCTTGGACTTATGGGTGTGGTGTCCATTGGGGCATTAGCAACCTTCAAGTGGCCACCCCTCCAAGAAAGAAAAGTGATTTTCTATACCTCAGTAGCTATTAGTTGCTAAGCTGGAGGTAGGATATAGGGAGTTCCCCTTGATATCATCTAGCATATTTTACTGATTTAGATTCTGATTTGGATTTCCTTTTAAATTATCCTGTGACTCATATTTTCTTATACACATTATTTTATAATAAAATTCACTCATAGTTGCTTTTTCCTAGTCCCAATTTCTAATATAAATTCAAGTCTACAGGTAAAGAAAACTGTTTTAGACTAGTTACTTTTTTGCTGATTATTTACCTGTCCTCAAAAATTAAACACTAATAAAGAATTACTCTGATTTTATGCTTTTAAAATAGTACTAGTAATTGCTAATTATAATACAATAAATTTTGGTGTAGAAGAAGTTAGAGTTTATATAAAAGAATATGAAAATTAGATTGGAGAAACAGGTATATTTTATATTATGTTTAAACTTCACATAAGGAGTTATGAATAATTGAATAAATTATATTAACAAATGATAATATCATGTTCTGTATAATGAACTCCCAACAGATGGAGACATTCTCTAAAACAACTTCAGATATTATTATGAATATTTAATGAGACTTTAAAAATCAACAGGTTCCTTATTTACTTAATATGTTATGCTAAGAGTTGTTTTTATTAAATGAATGAGAAATCTCCTGTTGTAAGGATTATGGATAAAACAAAATAAAATATTTTCTTAATATGTAGAGATAAAACAGAACATAATTTTATATTTATATTTGTTATTTTTAAAAATACATTTACTTTGATTTGCTTGAAAATAGATTCAGTATGTGACTAAAATAGGATTCATTAGCATAGCATTAATATTTACCAACACACAAAAATATTCTTGTTAAGGGATCATGTTTTATCATGCTGAGAAATCTAACTATGATCATGTTTCAGTGTCTATGAATGGATATTCAATTTGTATTGCTGCTGTTTGCTTATTGCTTTGAATTTTGCCTTGTACATTAAGCCACCTACACAAAGCACTCTTCCTTTACCTAAATAGTGAAGAGATTTAAAATACCTCATATTCTGACATCTCAAATCAGATCTTAAAGTAACTTTATCAGATTTTAAGTCCTTTGTTTCCTTGTCTCCCTATACACAGTATTCAGAAGTTTCTAGGAGTTTGCCTTCAATAGAAAGGTCATAAGGTTGTATTTGAAGTAACTGAACTTAGCATATTTTCTCATAGAACTGTATCACACCTCTTGAGCTATTTTTCTTAGTTATAAACTTAACATGTAATACTTACAGATTATTTTATTCTTAATAATTTATTTATTTAATAATTTTATTGCTGAGCATTTTCTTCCTATAGAAATATTTCTGAATAACTATCTTCCTGTAATTAGGAAGGCTACATAATTTTATTTAGTGAAATCAATTTCATTGGTTTGGTGGTATCATTTTTAAATAATGTAATGTTGTCTGTCAGCAGAGGCATAGGATTCACTTGAGGGTATTCAAATTTTAATTGCTGTTATATATCTGCTATCAATTACTTTTAAATATATTAAATGTGTTAGTTAGCCCTTTGGTATGGTAACAGTTAGAGTGGCTATACATGGTGTCTTCCTGAGGAGGAGTTCCATCCTAAAATGGGCTAAAAGTGTGCTCTAAATATTATATATGACTTTCATGCATCTGTATCTAAAATGAGTGTATTTGATCAAGTATACATATTTGCTATATTAAGCTTCCAAATCACCTAAAACAAAAAGAGAAAAAAATATATTACTCAGAAAGAATCTGATGGTCATTAGGAACTGTGGGGTGTTTCTGTGTCTTCTAAGACTTTAAACTATTTATGTGGTCCAATAGTTGTGGAAGAAAGTTAAAGAAAAAAAAAAGATTATGATAAACTATCTTCATAATAAAAAAGATTGAAATAAAACATTCTTTTGGCCACTACAAAATAGAGTCTGCCTGTGACCATGTCAGAAAAGTAGCAGGTGGCACCTGAGCTTCAGGAGATTGGGTCACCAAAGTACAAGGCATTGATGGGTGAATCTCAGACAGGCAAGGCCCTGAGGGCTTTAGTTCCAGAATGTCTCTAGCTACTGCTGTAACTTTCTTTACAAGTTTACTCCATTTTTCTCTGGTAACTGGCATGGTGGGAATGGGTGTATGGGGATCCCCACTGCCTTTTATGTAATATGATTATCTCAAGGAAATATCCCATTCTACTGGGCATTTTTACCTATGGATTATTATGATGACTTCCTGTTAAGCTGTATTGTATTGATTTATACAATAATAATGTTAGTTTAAATAGAATTTTGATGGTTAAGGGTTTTTAACAATATAGTAAGTATAATAAGTATGATACAAGTTAGTTTAATTGAAAAATTAATACAGAAAAAGGCCAGATATAGTGTTGTCTCTGTCCTTGATAAGCAGGGGCTGCAAAGTATAAAAAAATAAGAACAAGAAGTGTCATACACTTAGGACCTAGGAGTTTCCCTTTAGGAGCCAAATAGACCTTGGCTTAGCTCAACGATTTTTTTCTTTTCTTTTCTTTTTTTAAAAATTCATTTTACACACCAATCACAGATTCCCCTCTCATTCTTCCTCCTCCTCCCCGCCCCACTTCTCCCCACCCCTCATCCCCTCCTCCCACAGGGTAAGTTCTCCCATGAAGGGACAGCTAAGCCTAGTACATTCAGTTGAGACCGAACCAAGTCTCTCCCCGATTTATCAGGGTGAGCAAGGTGTGGGAACACAGGTAATGGAATCCAGAAACCTGGTTCATGTACCAGGGATAGATCATGATCACATTGCCAGGGGCCTCTCAAGTAACCCAGCTACACAACTGTCTCCTGTATGCAGAGGGTCTAGTCCAGTCCCATGCAGGTTCCACAGCTGTCAATCTAAAGTTTTTGAGTTCCTATGAGCTTCATTCAGTTGTCTCTGTAGATTTCCCCATCATGACCTTGAGGCCTCTTCTTCTTGTAATCCCTCTTCCCTCTCATCAACTGAACTCTCAGAGCTCAGCCTGTTACATGGTTGTGGATCTCTGCACCTGCTTCCTTCAGTACAAGGTGAAGGATCTATGATGCCAGTTAGGGTATTCACCAATTTGATTCCCAGGGCAGGCCAGTTCAGGCAAATTCACCACTGTTGCTAGTAGTCTAATCTGGGGTCATCCTTGTAGATTCCTGGTAATTTCTCTAGCAGCAGGTTTCTTCCTTATCCCATAATGTCTGTCTCTATCAAGATATCTCTTTCATTGCTCTCCCACTCCATCCCTCCCCCAATTCAACCACCCCATCCCTCATGTTTTCATCCCCCATCCCCTACCTTCTATTGCCCCCCTTCATTCCCAGTTTACTCATCAGGATCTCCTCTGTTTCCCCTTTCCAAGGTGATCTGTACATTCCTCTTAGAGTCCTCCTTGTTTCCTAGCTTTTGGAAATCAGTATGGTGGTTTCTCAGATAACTGGAAATCAATCTACCTCAAAACCCAATGATACCACTCTTGGACATATACCCAAGGGATGCTCAAGTATACCACAAGGACACTTACTCAGCTATGTTCATAGCAGCATTATCCATAATAGCTAGAACCTGGAAGCAACCTAGATGCCCCTCAACCAAAGAATGGATAAAGAAAATGTGGTACATATATACAATGGTGTATTACTCAGCTGTAAAAAACAATGACATCATGAAATTTACAGGCAAATGGATGTAACTAAAAAAATATCATCCTGAGTGAGGTAACCCAGACTCAGAAAGACAAACATGGTATGTACTCACTCATAGGTGGATACTAGATGTAAAGCAAAGGATAATCAGACTACAACCCTTAGCTCAATGATTAAGGAAAACAATTGAGTCCCAGAAGTAGCTAGTTCAAGTTCTTTTAATCTTAATGTTAGGAGATGTGTTCATGGTTTTCATTGTGAGTCAGCTAAAACAAAAGCTTTAAATTATGACTTGAGGTTAGGTTAAGATGTTTTTGTTAAAGTTTTGAAAGGCACACTTTTAATAGTTGAGTGAGAGACTCATTGAGATCAGGGAACAAAAACAATGGCAGCCTGGCTGTTGTTGGCTGATGTACCTTTCTTGGTAGGATGGGTTGATGATCAAAGGTGATGATTAATTCCTTGTACCTATTTCTGCTTTCAGCTTCTTGATATAAACCTTGTTGATCGATGGGTATGCACCTTGAGAACTTATAAAGTATAACTGACTGAATATTTTTCATATATAAACATTTATATTTGTGATTGTTTTTTAGATTTTTTTATAAGATTACCTTTTGAGATAAATAAAAAGTGATGTATCCTTTCTTTGAAACTGCAAAATGCAGCCTGCCAGTTAAAGAACTGGCTGAAAAAAAATCCCTTACTTGCTTACACTCTGGTGATCTATAACAAGTTGCTTGGGTATGAATGTATATAGATTCTTAAGGTTAATTTGTTTTTCCCCTGTAATTCATAAAATGTTTAATCATATAAGGGAAATAAGAAACATGTTGTTATTTTTTTAACAAGTACTCATTGTAATTATTTACTTAAAAAATAGAGTGTAACCACATTTTAATTTTTATATTGCTTGAATAATTTTGCTGGAATATATAGGCTGTAAAGGAAAAATAAAGATAGAGAGATGATAGAGAGAACTTGAAGACATGTGTGTCTGTGTTCATCCTTTTTTCACCAGCCCCAGAGAATTAAGTTTTACTCCATCAGCTAGAAAAGTCAATTGAGTGATTAGTCTGTGTACTCCGTTGCTCACCTTCAACTCCTGAGCTGCTGGAGGCTGGTCCTCACAGCAGCAAGACGTGATCTTGGTAACAGTAGTGAGGTAGCATTGCTTCATCCTTGGCAACCTACAGGGGAGCCTGCAAGTTACTTTGCTGGAAGCCATGACTAAACCTTTTCCCAGCCTATACAAGAAAATGAAAATGCATCTGAATACATTACCCACTCCAATTTAATTATGTCTCTGATAATTGGCCAAGAGCTAGATCATCGATCACTGTGGAATTCTTCTGTTACATTAACCAAATATCCAAAGTCTTATGTATGTAATGAAGAAATGTAAACAATTTATATTGTTATAGTTTCAAATATAAATCATTATCTGATGAGAAAAATCTGGAGGAAGTAATAGAGAATAATTTTAAAAGATTCAGTGTCCTTGTTCAGTGAATAAGTTCTTCAAAAGAAGTAAAGTTATTTGCTACATTAATTAATTATTTCTCATTAATTCTGTACAGCAGAAGTATAGATAGATTAATTTACAGGAAAAGTTGATACTATGTTCATTTAGCAAAATGAATATTTTCTAGAATATTTTCAGGCCTGGGGCCTATGAGAGCCCCAGCTATTGGTTCTTGGCTGAATTTTCAATAACAAGTGTGAGTTACATCATGTGGGATGGGTCTTAGCCCCATCAGAATGTGGTTATTCTGTAACAACCATGCCACTATTACACCAAGGACATATGTTGTTAGCTTGGTTGTCACAGTAGCTGATAGGTTCATAGCTTGGTAAGAACATTTTCCTCCAAAGCCCTCTGCACAGCCATCTGCACAGCACCCTCCTTCAATAGCAATATTTTCAAGTACGTCTAGAGCTTTCCAAGTGGAAGCCTCGTGCCCTTTCGTTAGTTTCACTTCCATGTGTTTAATTTTTTTATGGTATTGTCATTTCAATCATTTAATTTGTTTTTTATCATTGTTGATGACATAAAATAATTTCTACTTGAAATAGAAACTTATTTTATTTTTATTTCTCTGTGTGTACCCATGTATGTGTATGCTCCTAAGAGTGGTGACTGCAGAAGTTCCAAAAAGGTATTGGGCCTCTGGAGACAGAAATGCAAGTAGCTCTGAGCCACCTCATGTGGGTACTGGAAACGGAATGCAGGCGCTTTGCAATATCAGCAAGCACTTTTTATATCAAGCAACCTCTCCAGCCTGTAAAGTAGATGTTCTGGTATATTGAAACGTAATCAAGTGATCTTGCTGACAAGACTTATAATTGATGTGGTTTTCTGCATATAAAATAATGTTGAATTCAAATGATGGAAGCTTTATTACTTATTTTTAATTTTTATAGCTTATGTTTCATTATACCATTGAAGTATGTAGAGCTGCAGGGAAATTATAAACATCTGGTAATAATTATTAATACTACATTTTATTTTTCCATTTGTAATAGCAGTAATGATGATTCTCATTTTTAATATCTTGCCAAAGGGCCTACTTGTATCTATATGATTTTTAATTTCTGTTTAATTTTCATTTCAGTAATGTCTATTATGAAATTTTGTTACATTCATGTTGTGAAGGGTTTGATTTTTGATGTTTTATTTTAACTTAAAGTTACTAATCTAACCCTTATTTATTTCCCTTCCTGTATCCTCTGGACTTTCCTCTTTTCACTATTTTCTTTTATCTGAGAAGAAACTGTGATGACAAATTCTTTGATGGCATCTAAGATATATATGTATATATGTTCCTCAAGTACTAAATAAAATATTAATACATTGTTGCTAAATGGTTTCTGCCACAGCTACTTCCCGCTACAGTAAGAAGCTTCTCTGATGAGAGATGAACACAGGACTCATCTGATTCAGCTCTTTATCATTCAACAACCTGTGGCTTTGGGGTGGGATTTTTCTACTACACAGGGTACAGTTTCTATTTTACTTTTTTTTTTTTTACCAATTTTAATTTTAAGAGTTATGTTTGTTCTTTCAAAAAATTTCCATCTCTAAAGGACACTTTAGAGTTAGTACTGTGTAACACTTATGGTGAAACTTTTCTAAAGTATAGGAAAATTCTCTGAGCAAGTGTCATTTTAGCTTGGAGATTTATGAAAAGTGGAAGAATAATCAAAACAAAACAAAACAAGAAAAACAAGCAAAGTCCAACAGAGTATGAAAAGATCACAGTACCTATACATATTGCTCCTGTGGATCCTTTCAGGGTACAGTGACTTGGATGAGAAGCACTGCCGTATTTGTTTTTATGATATGCAGTAATTCTTCACAAACTCTTTCATCACCTCATCATGAGGTGCTGCTATGAAGTCAGCATACTCTCCCCATCCCAATGAACCTGAAGTGGGTTTGCACCGTTAGAATTAGACCATGAGCAATTGGGAGGGGCATGCTATTATCTTACCTTTATGTCTACCATTCATGTTAGCTCAATATGTCTGTCAGGCTCTGGGCTATCACTCCATCCAAGTCTGCATACCTACCTGTGAAGAATTTCAAGTTTGGGTGAACATTCTCCACCTAGAGTACCCCTCTTCTTTTTCTAACTAGGTCTACTATCATTTACTTCTTGTACTTCTTTGTTGAATTCTTACTCTGCCCTTGAAATCTACCAAGAAGTTTAGCACAACATTTGATTTTCTATCAATTTGTTTCTGGAAACTACAGGTGAACATAAGTCTTACCACAATTGCCTTTGAATGACATTGATAATCTTTTATTTGATTTCCTTTTTCCCACAAAAATGTTTTATGTGTAAGTATAAATCATTCAGATCTGTTAGACAATCTTTGAGCAAAAAAAAAAAAAAAAAAGGGGGGGGGGATCAAAATCCACAATAGGATTCTGCAAGAGCACTATAGGTGTTGCAGTCCTTAGGTCCATGCTGAATTAACTTTTTCTTAACACTTAGCAAATGCAGTCAACAGAGCACCAAACATTCTCTTGTATTCCCATTTCTCTCGGTAGTGACTGTCCTTCCTCCATGGTCTTCCAAACGATGATATTGATAAAGACCCCAACCAGTGTTGACCAAGGGTCCCATATGGCGCACACACACACACACTAACCCCCAAAAACAAAAAACAAAAAAAGCCAAAAACAATCATTAAAGAATTCCCCTTGTATTGTGTCAGGTATGATTGCTAGTCATAATATGCAGTTCTTCTACTTCCATCCACATCACCCTTACTGACTGAGGATCCGAGAGACTCTTTGCTTCATGATTTAAAAGTCTTTTTCCTATTTAAGCAATCCTGGGTGGGACTATTTCCTGATCACTGTAGTATCCTGTAAAGGCTGAGCCTTGGTTGCATATATATCACCCCACAACGAAGGACACACAACTGCTGTCACAGTGGGCTTACAGTCCTTTTCTTAAGTGCCACTGTAGCTAGAGCTTTCCTGCCTGGCCCACAGTCAGGACAAATCTCTCTCACCCGCCAGTCCCACAGCCGCTCAGACCCAACCAAGTAAACACAGAGACTTATATTGCTTACAAACTGTATGGCCATGGCAGACATCTTGCTAACTGTTCTTATATCTTAAATTAACCCATTTCTATTAATCTATAAGTTGCCACGTGGCTCGTGGCTGACCAGTATCTTAACATCTTCTCATGGCAGTGGCTGGCAGCATCTCTCTGCCTCAGCCTTCCACTTCCCAGGATTCTTTTCTTTGCTTGTCCTGCCTATATTTCCTGCCTGGCTACTGGCCAATTAGCATTTTATTTATACAGATTGATATCCACAGCATGCCATTTTCAAAAAAACTGCAGTATATTCTCTAGTTTATTATACTATTGGGCATGTTTTTATGCTTGCATTAGAGACAGATCAAGGAGGCATGCTACCACATACACTGTATAGAAAACTGCCATCCTATGATTCCCCACAAGAATACTACCTTCAAAAATGGCTTCATGTTTGTGGCATGTCTTATCATGCACCTTGGATACCATGCAGACATACCTCTCCAAATCGCACTGTATTCTGTAAATTCCTGTTAGAATGCCCATTCTGGTCTATGACTTTATTGGGACTATATGGAAAAATGTCTCTTCTTCCCAAATCTAGCACTAATGACAGGTCTTATAGGAGTTTGGGTGGCACAAAGGACATCAGCACAAAGCTACCTCAGTATTTGTGATGACTTGTGCAGTCAGCACCACCGAGGTGCTACCCAATATGTAAGTAGCTCTTTCAAAGTCTGCTTCTTCCTAACAAAGGTGTACTGTTCTTATAATTTGGAGTAGAGGCCATATGAATCTTCTAAATTTCGTGAGTATCCCTAAACTTATGAGTTTCATACGCTTGGTGGGGCTCGTAATTTATATTATTATCCCCAGTCTTATGAGTTTCCATCCTTCCTATCATAAAGAACTTTAACTTTGAAGAAAAAAAAAAAAACAGGTTCTTCATTTTCAAAATAGTACCAGTTTGTTAAATGTAAACTATAAATGTAAAGTACAGCAACACACACACACACACACACACACACACACACACACACACACACACACACA
>CABHPP010001065.1:0-29030 GCA_902168425.1 Peromyscus attwateri | reverse complement strand
ACACACACACACACACACACACACACACACACACACACACACACACAGAATCCTCATTCATGATCATGAAAATACAATGGGTAATGCCATTCTATTATCAACTCTTCCATGGATATTGTCACCAATTTTGGTTAGTATATTCCTTGCTCCTTTTTTAATGGTGGATCTGTGAAATTTGCTTTTAAAAACAAATGAAGGTATATTGTTGAATAAATATTTATGAAATACCAACCTCCACATTTCTTCTTCTCAGTTAGTATACAACACAAGGAAATCATTTAGAAACTAAAGACAGACATCATGTAGACATTGGCCATATGTAAGCCTAAGAAGACATGTAAAATGTTCATTTGTGTTGCCAAAAGGGAGCAAAAGTTTGGGGAAATTGTGTAGCATCTCACAAGGTAAGAAACATCTTTGAATGGTGGCATGTGTCTGAAAATAAAAGGGTAAAATATGGTAGATATTCTCTACCTACATTTACTGTTTCAGATAAAATGGTATATATATATATATCCCAAATATTTTAAAAATATTTTTATATGTGATATTTTTATTCAAATAGAGTTTGATAATTTTAGTGACAATTTGATTTATAGATACATGATCAATAAGCTGATTTATTAATGAAGCCATCACTGTTATTATTAATTGAACCTAAATATTATCCTATCATTTATAATTTAATTATTTCCATACCCAGAAAATTTCATAATTTACAATAAAGAAATTGACCTTTGTCTTAATAGAAAGGTATTAAATTTTATTTTCATGTGATAATATTATACATATTTCAAATCTTCTTTCATCTAATATTTACACCTTTTTCTTAGATTTCTTTAATTTAGTTAACCCCCTCTATTAACTTTTGTTTCTTCTAATTTAGCCTTACATATTCTAATATCTGTAGATCTGATATATAAGAGAAATTATGTTCTTTGCTATACTGTGGACACTATCCAATACTACATATATCTAATCAGTATATTTTTAGGAACATAAATTTCAAATTCTTTCATGTTAATTTTTTATTAAGAAATTTTTTATTAATTTTACATACCAATCACAGGCCCCCTCTTCCTTCCTCCTGCCCCTCCTGCCTCCCCCATAACCTGTACCCCATTCCCTCCTACAAGAATGTAAGGTTTCCCATGGGGAGTCAGCAGAGCCTGGTACATTCAGTAGAGGCAGGTCCAAGCCTATCCCTCTGACTCAAGGCTGTATGAGATGTCCCACCATAGGTAGTGTGCTCCAAAAAGCCAGCTCATGCACCAGGGATATATCCTGATCTTACTGCCAGGGGGCCCCTTAGGCAGATCAAGCTACACAACTGTCTCACTTATGCAGAGGGCCTAGTCCAGTGCCATGGAGGCTCCACAAGTGTTGGTCTAAATTTCATGAGTTCCCACTTGTTTGGTTTGATTGTCTCTGTAGGTTTCCCCATCGTGATCTTGATGCCCCTTGCTCATAGAATCCCTCTTCTCTCTCTTTGACTGGACTCCTGGAGCTTGGCCTGGTGCCTGGCTGTGGATCTCTGCATCTGCTTCCATCAGTAACTGGAGAAAGGCTCTGTGATGACAGTTAGGGTGATGATCTGATTATTGGGGTAAGCCAGTTCAGGCACCCTCTCCACTATTGCTAGTAGTCTAAGCTGGGGTCACCCTTGGGGTTTCCTGGAAACTTCCCTAACACCCTGTTTCTCTCTATCCCCATGATGTCTCCCTCTACTATGGTATCACATAAGTTTGGGTATGTAGTACATTCGCTTTCATTGAATTCCAGGAATCTTTAATTTCTTTTTTTTTTAATTTTTTTTTTTTTATTTATTTATTTATTTATTTATTTATTTTTGTTTCTTTGTTTTCTTTCAAGACAGGGTTTCTCTGTGTAGCTTTTGGAACCTGTTCTGGACTCACTCTGTGGACCAGGCTGGCTTCAAACTCACAGAGATCTGCCTGCTTCTGCCTCCCGAGTGCTGGGATTAAAGACATGTGCCACAACCACCCAGATTCTTTCTTTATTTCTTCCTTGACCCATTGGTGATTCAGTTGATCATCATTATTCAGTTTCCATGCGATTGTAGGCTTTCTGTAATTTTTGTTGTTGAAATCTAACATGGTGGTCAGATAAAATACAGGAGGTTACTCCATTTTTTTTTTTTTGTATCTTTTGAGATTTACTTTGTGACCCAGTAGATGGTCAGTTTTAGAGAAGATTCAGGGGGTGCTGAGATTTTTTTTTTTTTTTTTTTGTTAAGATAAAATGTTCTGTAGATATCCAGTAAGGCCATTTGAGTCATAACATTTGCTAGATCCCTTATTTCTCTGTTAAGTTTTGATCTGATAAATATGTCCATTTGGTGAGAGTGGGGTGTTGAAGTCTCCCACTATTAATGTGTGGGGTTTGATGTGTGATTTAAGTTTTAGTAATGTTTCTTTTATATGTGTGGGTGCCCTTGTGTTGGGGCATAAATGTTCAGAATTGAGACTTCATCTTGTTGGATTTTTTTTCTGTGATGAATATGTAATGTCCTTTCCAAACTCTTTTGATTGCTTTTAATTTGAAGTCTATTTTGTTAGCTATTAGGATAGCTACACCAACTTGCTTCTTAAGTCCATTTGGTTGGAAAGTCTATTCCCAGCCTTTTACTCCGAGGTAGTGTCTGTATTTGGAGTTGATGTGTGTTTCTTGTATGTAGCAAAAGGATAGATCCTGATTTTATATCCATTCTGTTATCCTGTGTCTTTTTATTGGCGACTTGAGTCCACTGATATAAAGGGATATTAATGGACAGTGATAGTTAATTCCTGTTATCTTTTGGTAGTTGTGTATGTGTGTATATTTCCATCTTTGAGATTTGCTTCTGTGGGGTTATATATTGGCTGTGTTTTTATGGGTGCATCTGACTTCCTTAAATTGGAATTTTCCTTCTAGTGCTTTCCATAGGGCTGGATTTATGGATAGGTATTGTTTAAAGCTTTTTTTTTCTCAGAATGTCTTGTTCACTCCTTCTATTGTGACTGGAAATTTTGCCAGGTATAGTAGTCTGGGTTGGCATCCATAGTCTCTTAGTGTCTACATTACATCTTTACAGAACCTTCTACCTTTCAGAGTCTCCACTGAGAAGTCAGTTGTTATTCTGATGGGTGGGCCTTTATAAGTCACATGCCTTTTCCCTTAGCTGCTCTTAATAATCTTTCTTTATTCTGTATGTTTAATTATTATGTGGCAAGGGGACTTTTTGGGGGGATCTAGTCTATTTGGTGTTCTATAAGCTTCTTGTATCTTCACAGATATCAGGTATTTCCTTCTTTAAGTTGGCAAAGTTTTCTTCCATGATTTTGTTGAATATATTTTCTGTGCCTTTGAGTTTGTATTCTTCTCCTTCTTCTTTCCCTATTATTCTTAGGTTTGGCCTTTTCATGGTGTCCCAGATTTCCTGGACATTTTGTGTTATGACTTTTTTTTTTGACTGAAGAATCTATTTCTTCTATTGTGTCCTTTATACCAGAAATTCTTTCTTCCATCTCTTGTATTCTGTTGGTTCTGTAGTTCCTGTTCATTTACTCAGATTTTCTGTTTCCAGCATTCCCTTGGTTTCTGTCTTCTTCATTATTTCTCTTTCAATTTTCAGGTCTTAAACTGCTTCCTTCACATGTCCAATTGCCTTTTCATGGTTTTCTTGGCTATCTTTCAGGGATTTATTGGTTTCTTCCAATTTTTGTTTTTTTTTCCTCAACTTCTTTAAGGGAATTTTTCATTTTGTCTTTAAAGACCTCTAGTATCTTCATAAAGTTATTTTGAAGGTCACTTTCTTCTGTTTGTTCTACGTTGTGATATTCAGGTCTTGCTGTTGTATAACCACTAGGTTCTGGTGATGACATATTGTTCTTTATGTTGTTGCATGTATTTTTGGACTGGCATATACCCATCTCTTCCTTCAATAGGTGCAGGATGTCCCTGTGTCTCAGGAAGCTGCTCTTGGTGCAACATGTGCTTGCTGGGTATGTGTCTCAGGGAGAACACTCTAAGTCCAATCTTAGCTCTTGGTCTAAATGGAGCTGGCAGATTCTGTGTCTCAGGAAGTCATTAGGGTCACAGAGGGATGGGTGGCTTTTGGGTAGGGTGTGGGTCTTGTAGATTGCAGGGTCTGATGGGGGGCTTGGGTGGGAAAGCCTGCCCACAGGAGTCTTCCCTGTTGACCAACAACTGGTGCAGTCATGGGTGGAGGTTCCTAGATATGCGTTATGTCCCAGGGAATGGGTCCTAGTGGCAGGACTCTCTGGGTTGGAGAAGAGTCACTCACCTCTTGGTCCAATCAGAGCTGGTAGATTCTATGTCTCAGGAAGGCACTGTGGTCATAAGGGGATGGGTAGATTTGGGGTAGGGCATGGGTCTTATAGATTGCAGGATCCAATGGGGGTTTTGGTGAGAGAGCTGCCAGCAAGAGTCTTCCCTGCTTGCCAGCAACTGGGGCAACTATGGGTGGGGGTTCTCATGTTAATTTTTAAATTATTTGCAACATTTCTTGGAAATGTTGTCATATGAAAGCCAAAGAGCTAGAATATTGCAGATATATGTTTTCACTGAAAACCATGCAAATACTCCCATATAGTGAATGTGATATCATATAATTCCCTAAGCAAGGAATGTGGTACAATCTATGGTTCAATATGTTTTCCCAGGAGAAATGTCTAATTTTATTTTGGTTTCAGCCATAGTTGTGTGTGTGTTCTACTTATGTTTTGTGGGAAATGATGCTATTGAAAAACATCTGTGAGCTGGGCTGTTGTTCTGCTTTGTTTTCCATGGATTCTAGGTCATAAGTTTCTTCTTTGATATTCTATTGAAATTTTTCTAACTGGTTGAGGTTTATAAATATACTACATCTGTGTAAAGCTTCAAAGACATACACAGTGACACAGCCTTGCTAGGTTTAAAAGAAATATAGTGTTAAAGGATACAGAGGGAAAGACAGAGTCCAGGGATGGGCTGAAATGGCTTGAATCACCATGACAAAAAGCTGATGTGATCTTGCACCATTAAAAATGATCCATACCAGCTGAGTCACCAGAGTGATACACTTTTAGTAGTTTGACACATATTTACAAAGGCCTATCCTTATGCCATTTAATTCATTCTTGAAGAACACCATTAGTATGAGGTATGTATGATATTTACAGTTTACAGTAGCACATGTGCAGATTTCTTGGACAGGATAAGCTTTATTTCCACTGGTTTATGTGCTGGAAGCTTGGTCACTAGTGCAGTATTGTTGAAGTGGTAGAAACAGCAGGGTAATTATAAGATGAGGTTCTATTCTTATGAAGAGATTAAAGCTGCCTTGCAGGAATGAGTCTAGCCTCCTAGGATTGCACTGGTACTCATGAAAGTGGCTTATAATAAATTCAAGCCACCCACATGCCATTTCCTTCTGAACATGTTTGGTTCCTGGTTTTGATGACTAGTGTGACACATCAAAGTTGCTTTTACTAGGATGCCAGTGCTATGGTATTCAGACCTTCTTGTCACCATAACCATGATAAGAATAAACCTCTTTCATTATATAGTAGTTCACCCCAGATGTTTCCTTATAGCAGCATTAATTGGAATGAGAGTTTATGTAAAAGCCTGAAAATATTATTCATGTTTTCTTTATCTCATTAATTACAACTGATTTGGTAGTCTCTAGATAAAGACTTTGCAATTGTTCATGAAATACACATCAATGACTTTCTACAAAGGCTAATATATTTAATACTTTATAAACTTATTAAGATTTTCTGCAACAAGTTATCCCAAAGTAAAAACATTGCAAGTGTGCATCAATTTGTTTAGATTAATGATTGATAAGTACTTACAGGTGATGTAGTAAAACTAAGAACAAATACAAAAGCTGAGTGTCAGAATAAAAGGGAAATATCTATAAAACATTACAATACAAAAATGAGTGCATATATATATATATACTTTCAGAAAAATAGCTGAAGATCTATTTTGCATGTACAAATACATATTATAGGAAATATTTATAACATATTATAATTGTGTAGTTATAAATTTATTCATGAAAATTTGAATATGGGTGCTATTAAAAAGCTGCATATTATAAATACAACTGGTACCTGATCTCCCTTGTTCCAAGCTCCCTCTAGTTCTTGAGCATATCATTATGCAAGCATCAAACACTCACTTCATTCAATAGTTTTGGTGATTTGAGTAAATGCTGTTTTTAAGAAGAGCAATTATAACAAAAATAATATTACCACAAGCCATGCTTTCCAGAAAACTAAGTAGGCTGCCTGTGAACCTTATCCACTCTCCCTGTTCCCACAGGCCCAATCCTTGGGATAGTTCATAATGCTGCAACAGAACACCAACCGCAGCCTCCCTTCCCCTGTCCCTGTCTATGTCTCCTGTGGATTCGACAGACTTTCCCTCCCAGCTTCCCTCCCCCTATTTTTAGTTATGTCCTAGGCCCCAGCTCAGGTGGACATTCCCTGCATAGTCACAGGATACACCTGCCAGAAGATGATGTATGCTAACTTCAGACAGTCCAGGCTCTTGCTTACAGAATACTAAATAGATTGTACCAAAAAAGAAGGCCCCTCTGCCATTTAATAATTAAAACACTAAACATATAGAACAAAGAAAGAATATTGAAAGTTGCAAGGGGAAAAAGCTAAATAACATATAAAGACAGACTTATTAGAATTATACCTGACTTCTCAATTGAGACTTTAAAAGCTGGAAGGGTCTGGCCCGATGTCTTACAGAGTCTAAGAAACTACTATACCCAACAAAACTCTCAGTTACAATAGATGGAGAAAACAAGATATTCCATGACAAAATCAAATTTAATCCACAAATCCAATCCTACAGAAGGTACTAGAAGGAAAACGCTAACCCAAGGAGATAAACTGTACCTATTAAAACACAGCAAATAAATAATTTCATACCAGTTAATCCAAAAGAAAGAAAGTGTACACACACACACACACACACACACACACACACACACACACACACTACTAAGACCAACAACAAAATAATATGAATTAACAATCATTGTTCATTAATATCTCTCAATATGAATCAACTGAAGTCATCACCAAAAATATGCAGACTAACAGAATGGATGTGAAAGCAGGATCCGTCCTTCTGCTGCATACAAGAAACACACCTCAACATCAAAGATAGATATTACCTCAGAGTAAAAGATGAGCAGATCCTCCACATGTGAAAGAAAAAAAAAGACTTCCTAGAAGTCCATGAAAATAAATGCACTACATACAAAACTTATGGAACACAATGAAAGTGGTGTTAAGAGAATAAGTCATAGCACAAAGTCCCTTCAAAAAGAAATTAGAGAGATATTACACTAACAACTTAACAGCACACCTGATATCTCTACAACTAAAAGAGGTAAACACACCCAAGAGGAGTAGATGGCTGGAAATAATCAATATTTTGAGTGCTGAAATCAATAAAATAGAAACAAAGAGAACAATACAAAGAATTAATGAAATAGGGAGTTAGCTCTTAGGGAAAATCAACAAGTTGGACTAACCCTTATCTAAACTAACTAAGATGCAGGAGTAGAATATCCAAACTAACAAATCAGAAAAGAAAAGGGAAACATAACAATAGACACTGAGGAAATCCAATGAATCAGTAGGTCATACTTCAAAAACGTGTACTCCACAGAATTGGAAAAGGACAATTTTCTTGATGGATACTGCTTACCAAATTAAATCCAGATCAGAAAAACAATTTAAATAGGAAATAACCCCTAAGGAAATAGGAACAGTCATTAAAACCTCACAAGTTAAAAGAAAAAAAGCCCAGAGCTAGAAGATTTTATTGTAGAATTCTACCAGATTTTCAAAGAAGAGCTTATACCAATACTACTCAAATTAGTCAAATAGAAACAATGAACATTGCCAAATTCATTTTATGAGGCTAGAGTCACCCTGATACCCAAACCACACAAAGTTTCAACAACAACAAAAGAATTACAGACTAATTTCCCTGATGAACATCGATGCAAAAATACTAGCAATCTGAATCCAAGAATGCATCAAAAAGATCGTCCAACATGATCAAGTAGGCTTCATTCCAGAGATGCAAGGATGGTTCAACATATAAAAATCTGTCACTGTAATCTACCATATAAACAAACTGAAATAAAAAAACACACATGATCATCTCATTAGATGCTGAAAAGTCTTTGGTGAAATTCAACACCCCTTCAGGATAACAGTCTTAGAGAGATCACGGATACAAGGGACATATGTAAATATAAAAGCAATTTACAGCAAGCCCATAGCCAAAATCAAATTAAATGGAAAGAAAATGGAAGCAATTCCATTAAAACCAGGAACAAGTCAAGGTTGTCTACTCTCTCCATATCTATTCAATAAAGTACTTGAAGTTCTAACTGGAGCAAACAGACAACTAAAGGCAATCAAGGGGATATGAATTGTAAAGGAAGAAGCCCAAGTATTTCTCTTTCCAGATGATATGATAGTATTCATAAGGAACCCCAAAATTTTTTACAAGGGAACACTTACAGCTGATAAACACCTTCAGCAAAGTGGTTGCATACAAGATTAACTAAAAAAAAGACATCAGTAGCCTTCCTTCATATAAAAGACAAATGGGCTGAGAAAGAAATCAGGGCAGAGAAACAATCCCTTTCCCAATACCCACAATTAACATAAAATATCTTGGCCTAACTCTAGCCATGAAAATGAATGACCTTTATGATAAGAACTTTAAGACTTTGATGAAAGAAATGGGAGAAGATATCAGAAGATGGAAATAGTTTCCATACTCATGGATTGGTAAAATTAGTATAGTAAAAATGGTCATCCTACCAAAAGTAACTTACAGATTCAATGAAATCCCCATAAAAATTCTAACACATTTCTTTATAGAACTCACCTGATTTTTGACAAAAAAATGCCAAAATTATACAGTGGAAAAAAAGAAAACATCTTCACCAAATGATTCTAGCATAACTGGATGTCAGCACCTAGAAGATTCAAATAGATCCATATCTATGTACCTGCATAGAACTCAAGTCCAAGTGGATCAAAGACCTCAAAATAAATCCAGATACATTGAACCTCACAGAAGACAAACTGGGGAATAGCTTTGAACACACTGGGACAGAGATAACTTCCTAAACTGAACACCAATAGCTCACGCACTATGATTGACAATTAATAAATAGGATACCACACAACTGAAAAGCTTCTGCAAGGCAAAAGACACCATCAATAGAACAAAACAACAGCCTACAGAATGGGAAAAGATTTTCATCAAATCTACATTTGACAGAGGGCTAATTTACAAAAAAATATATAATGAACTCAAGAAACTAGATATCAACAAACCTAATAATCCAATTGAAAAATGGGGTACAGATCTAAACAGAGAATTCTCAACAGAGGAATCTCAAATGGCCAAGAAACAAAGAAACATTTAACGTCCTCATTCATAAGGGAAATACAAATTAAAATGACATTGGGATTCCATCTTATATCTGACAGAATGACTATGATCCAAACAATGTAACAACTCATTCTGGCGAGGGTGTGGAGCAAAGGGAACACTCCACCACTGCTGGTGGGAGCTCAAACTTGTATAGCCACTTTGGAAATCAATATGGCAGTTTCTCAGAAAATTGGGAATCAATCTACCACAAACCCAGGTATATTACTCCTGGATAAACTCAAAGGACACTCCATTCTACCACAGGGACACTCCTCAACTATGTTCACAGAAGCTTTATTCATATTAGCCAGAAATTGAAAATAGCCTAGATTTCCCTCAGCCAAAAATGGATAAAGAAAATATGGTACATTTGCACAATGGATTATTACTCAGCTGTTAAAATAATAATATGAAATTTTCAGGAAAATGGATGGAACTAGAAAAAAAAATATCCTGAGTAAGGTAACCCATTCCTGAAAGACAAAAATGGTATGTTCTCACTTATACATGGATATTAGATATTACGTAAAGGATAATCATACTATAATTAAACAGACTCAGAGAGGCTTAGTAACAAGGAGGGCTCAAGGAAGGAAGAATGAATCTCCCCGGGAAGGGGAAATAGCATATATTTTTCAGATGGACTGGGGACAGGTGGAAATAGAACAGGAGGTATTACATTGGGGGAAGAAGAGTGGGTACTTAAAGAGACAACTGGAATTGGGGGTGCATTTTGGGGGTGGCACAGAACCATAGTGCAGTGGAAACTCCCTGGAATCTAATAAGGTAACCCTACCTCACACTCCTTCTATGAACCAGCTAGCCATATCCTATAACCAGGTAAGACTTCCAGTGGAGGGACTGGGACTCCAACCTGGCCTCAAAATCTTTGACCTACAAATTTGTCTTGCCTACATGATGTGCTGTGGTAAAAGTGGTACAGAAATTGGGGGAGTGGCCAACCAGTGACAGCCATGTCCCTGTTAGGATTAGCATAATAAATATGGCCATCCTACCAAATCAGTCTTCATATTCAATGTCATTAGCATCAAAATTCCAATACAATTCTTTTTATTTATTTATTCTCCTATCATAAAATATATCCCAACCATATCCTCCCCACTATCCACTCTTTCAAGCCACCCCCATCTACCCTTTCCCCTGGCTCCACTGCTTCTCTGTTTCTCTTCAGAAAAGAGCAAGCCTCCCAGTGATATCAACTGACCATGACACAATAAGATGCAATAAGACTAGATATAAAAACCCTCCTATAATAGCTGGACAACGCAACCCAGGAGGAGGAAAAGGGTCCTACGAGTAGGCAGAAGAGTCAGAGATATCCATTCTCATTGTTAGGAGTTCTCCAAAATCCCCAAGCTAAACAACCACATCATGTAGCCCAAATCCATGCAGTTTCCATGATTGCTGCTTTAATCTCTGGGAGAGCTTATGAGACCCACTTAAATTGATCCTGTCAGCCATGTTGTTCTCATGTTCTCAAACCTTCTGTCTCCTTCAATCCTTCTTCCTCATCTTCCGTGGGGTTCCCTGAAGTCTGCCTAACATTTGGGCATGGTCTCTGCATCTGCTCCCATCAGCTACCAGAGGAAGCCTCAATTCTTTACATATCTTGCAAGGCAAATTCTCAACTTCATATATTAAATTTTAAAGAAAACAGGATAGCTAAAACAATCATGAATAACCAAAAACTTCTGAAGGTATCACCACCCCTGCTTTCAAGTTATAATACAGAACTTAATAAGAAAAACCACATGGTGTTGGCATAAGTAGAGTGATATTAGAGATATTGATCAATGTAATTAAACTGAAGACCCAGACATAAGTCCTCACACCTATGGATACTTGATTTTTTTTTTTTAGAAAGAAGGAAGAAATATACCTTGAAAAAAAAGACAAACCTTCAACAAATGTTGCTGGACAAATTGGATGTCTGAATGTAGAAGTATGAAGATTTACTCATATTCATCACCCTGCACAAATCTCAAGTCCAAGTGGATCAAAGACCTCAACATAAAACCAGATACACTGAACCTGATAGAAGAGAAAGTGGAGAAGAGCCTTGAGCACATTAGCACAGCAGACAACTTCCTGAACACAAGACCAATAGTTCAGACATCAAGATCAACAATTAATAAAAGGGACCTTATGAAACAGAAAAGATTATATAATGCAAAGGACACTGTCAATAGGACAAAGAGGTAACCTACAGAATGAGAAAAGATCTTCACCAACCCCATATCTGACAGGGGCCTAATATCCAAAATATATAGAATACACGAGAAACTAGATATCAAAATCCTCCTCCTCCTCCTCCTCATCATCATCATCATAATAATAATAATCCAAATAAAACATAGAGTACAGATCTAAAAAAGGAATTCTCCATAGAGGAATTTCAAGTGACCAAGAAACACTTAAGGAATGTTCAACATCCTTAGTCATTAGGGAAATGCAAATCAAAACTCCCTTGAGATTCCATCTTACACCTCTCAGAATGACTAAGATCAAAAGCACAGGTGACAGCTCATGCTGGTGAGGATGTGGAACAAGGGTAACACTCCTCCATTGCCGGTGGGATTGCACACTTGTATATCCAATTTGGAAACCAATATGGCGGTTTCTCAGAAAATTGGGAAATGATCAAGACCCAGCTATACCACTCTTGGCATATGAACACTCTATCTTACCACAAGGACACTTCCTCAACTATATTTAATGTGAGTTTATCATAATAACCAGAAACTGCAAAGAACCTATATGTCCATTTATAGAAGAATGGATAAAGAATATGTTGTACATTTACATAATGGAATATTACTCAGCTATTAAAAATAACATAAAATTTGCAAGCAAATGGATGGAACTAGAAAAAAAAAATCATCCCGAGTGATATAACTCAGACCCAGAAAGACAAATATAGTATATATTCACATATAAGTGGATATTAGCCATTAAATAAATGATAACAAAGCTACAATCCATAGACTTATGCTGTGGATATCACTCTGTATGCTGTGAATGTGTTGCTCTGATTGGTTAATAAATAAAATACTGATTGGCCAGCAGCCAGGCAGGAAGTATAGGTGGGACAAGCAGAGAGGAGAATTCTGGGAACAGGAAGGCTGAATCAGGAGTCGCCAGCCAGACACAAAGGAAGCAAGATATGAAGGCAGAACTGAGAAAAGGTACCAAGCCACATGGCTAAACATAAATAATAAATATGGGTTAATTTAAATGTAAGAGCTAGTCAGTGGTAGGCCTGAGCTAATGGCTGAGCAGTTTTAATTAATATAAACCTCAGTGTGTTTATTTGGGTCCAAGTGGATGCAGGACTGGAGGATGAGAGAGATTTGTCCTGACCATGGGCCAGGTGGGACACAGGAAAAACTCCAGTTACAGACCCAAAAACGTTAAAGTCGGGGGAGTCTAGAGACACACATGGTTCTTCTTGGGAAGGGGAAATAGAATAGATTTTGCTGGTGAATTGGAGGTGGGTGGGGATGGAAGCAGGAGGAATCATGTGCAGGGGGAGATGGGATGGAGGGAGAGACTGTGGGAAAAGATGGCTGGGATTGTGGGGATTTGGGGTGTGTGTGGCAACCAAGTTTTGTGGAAACTTCCTGTAATCTATGATGATGATCCTAGTGAGGATTCTTAAAAATGGGGCATATGGAGTCTCAACTAGCCATCTCTTGCAGCCAGGCAAGAATTTCAGAGATGGGACTAGGTTTCATTCAATTGAATTCTTTGTTGGCCAAGGGGGTCCTCTGGAAATGGCAAAGAACCCAGGCTGAGGCTAGGAGAGAGAGTTGATCTCTAAAAATTGACAACAGGCTTCATTACCAATGACAACTTTCACACAGCTCCTTGAATGTGGAGAGGACAAACTGGTGCCTACATGGATCCTTCACCTTTACATTCAAATCTCTTTGGTGCAGGGACTCTGCAGGCTATAGACATCAACCCAGCTACAAAAATCTTTGACCAACAATCATTCCTGTCTGCAAGATATGCTTGGGCGATGGTGGTAGAGAAGTTGTGGGAGAGGCCAACAAATATCTGATTTAACTTGAGGCCTGTTCTGAAGAAGGAGCCTATGCCTGACACTGCTTGGATGTCTGGGAATCAGAGACTGGCTTGCCCAGAGACCTAGGGTAAAACCAAATAAACATGACCCAGAAAACAACAAACAAACACACACACAAACAAACAAAACCAAAAATCAGTGAAATGATTCCTAATGATATTCTGCTATACTCATAAATGGGTGCCTTGTCCAGTCCTCATCAGAGAGACGTCTTCTGGCAGCAGATAGAAGCTGGAGGAGAGAGCCACAGCCAAACATTATGTGGAGACAGAGTCTAAATTGGAGGTCTCTAACAGGTCCTTGCCTGGGGGAACTCAAGGGTTCTTGTGGAAGAGGAGGTGGAAAGATTGTGGGAAGTCAGAGGGAATTTAGTATACCAGGAGAACACAGCCCACAGCATCAATTAAACAGGGCACATGTGAGCTCACAGAGACTGAGGTGGTGATCATGGGGCCTGCATGGGTCAGTGCCAGGTCATCTGCTTATGTGTTGCCGCTGTTAGCTTGGTGTTTTTGTGGGACTTCTAACTATGGGAGTGGATATTGTCTCTGACTCTTTTGTCTGCTCTTGGGACTCTTTTCCCTTTTGTTAGATTGCCTTGTCCAGCTTTGGAGTGAGGGCTTTTGCCTTGTCTTACTGTATTTTCTTTTGTCATGTTGACTGTTGTCTGTTGGAGGCCTGTTCTTTTCTGATGGAAGACAGAGAGGGAGTGGATCTAGGGGAGAGTGGAGGTTGGGAGGAGCTGGGAGGAGCTGGGAGGAGTGGTAGGAGGGGAAACTGTGGTTGGGATGTATTGTATGATAGAAGAATCTACTTTAAATAAAAAAGAAGAATACAAACAAAAACAAGAAGAATCTCACAAAACTTTGTATATCCTTTATTTTATATTTTGTTTTTGTCAAGGTGCCTATACTAATCACACACAGCAGCATCTCAGAGGCAATACAATCACATACAAAACTCACTTACTGTGACCCATATGATTACTTTACCCCCTGCATGCATAATTGTCTTCCCCACTTTGCAAACCTAATCATTAATCAGCATGAATCTTTTCAAAATTACCTGTTTACACCAGTGGCTATTGAGCTACAGAGTGCACATTCCATTAAGGTTACCTGAAGTTCTCACAGCAAAAGAAGAAAAACCAGTGTGAGATTACATGAGGGGAATTGATGAATGCTTGTCCAGACACCCTGGGAACATCAGCATCAGGATAATACTTATTAGATAGATCCCACAGCATCAATAATAGCTCTAATAATAGCCATGACCTATATAGAGCTTTGTCTCTTCAAAGGTGATATGAATACATTATACAAAGAATGGCTAGCTTCCTGTGGGTTTTAACTGCAACTATGTTAGGAAGAATTAATCTGTAATTTTCTTCTTTCCCCTTTCCTCTCTAGCTCTCTACTTCCATTGCTTTTCTCCCACTGGTGAATCTTCCTGTCTCAACCCAGGATCAAATTCCAGTCTAAGACTCAGACAAAGACAGTTAAACAAACATTTGATATTTAAAGGTTTTTATACTTGTAATAAGTTATGATTTTCTGTGAATGCAGTGTTTCCTTAAAGTAGGAAAGAAGAGTTTTAACAACAACAACAACAAAACCCCCAAGATTTTAATTAATGCTATCCTCATAAACATGAAATAAGTAAATAAAAAATAATGAAGGTATCTGAATATCAAAGGAAAGAATAACGTAAGTATGTTAGATGTATGGATTGTATGACTGTAAGTATTATGTGTGTAGGCATTATTCACCTTGCAAGGTGAAGATTCAGAATAGAATATTTATTACGATTCAGAATAGAACATATATTATGATTACCACAAGATATGTATTTTAAAAAGATTTTTATTATTCTTTGAAAATTTCATACATTTGTACAACTTATTTTTATTATATGTATCTATTATTACCTATGTTGAACTTCTCTACCAGTTTCATGTCTTTTTAAATTTTCATTAATTACCCCGAGTCCAGTTAATGCTGATCATATTAGCAGGAGTGTATGGCCATCCACTGGGGCATAGGCCAAATCCCCAAAGGAAAACGGCTCTCTGTTCTTCAGTAGCTATCAACTGCTACAAACCACCATCAAGTATAAAATATATTTTCCTCAGTGATTGTACTTGTATTACAATCCATGAACTGAGAAGCAAACTAGTATTGGTGGAAATATTAAGGCAACTCCACGTAGTTAAAAGGGAGGTTTATTTTGGGGGGTAACTTACAAATAAAGGGATAGGTTACAGGGTCCGGGAGACGTGAAGTGCAGTCTAGCATTGTTCTCTTGAGATCTCTGCTCGGTCTACCTCCAGCATCCAGGATCCAGGAACCAAGAGCGCCCGACACATCCAGATCTCAGGGCATGACAGTTACCGGAAGCCTCAGTGGGGGTAGTACTTCCAGGTCAAAGCTGGAGCAGCTACCCACTACAAACAAGCTTCTATCCAAAATTTTCAAAATTAAAAAAAAAATGTGATTAGTATTTTGAGACAAGGTCTCTCATAGCCCAGACTGCCCTTATCTGTAGCTGAGATAGCCTTAAAAATCTAGATTTTGCCCTTTACCTCCTAGGCACAGGGTTTGCAGGTGTACGCCTCTAAGCACAGTTCCAAATCTTGATTCTAAACATGTACTGTGTTCCAAAGACAGAATAACATTCTAGAAAGGAATGGCAGTTGAAATACTAACTTCAGGACCTTTGAGGTAAAGAAGATGAGGATAGATCTCCAGATGCTTTCCCATATATAGCTGTATCAATGAAAATAAATAAGAAAGCCTTTTGGCTTAGACATGAAACCTCTTTATTAGGTTAAAAAAAAAACATTTCCCCATTGAAAACAAGGCAAACAACAGTTAATGTATGTAAATACAGAAATCAATGAGCTAGGAAACAGAAAATTTGAAAGGGAAATACTTTGGATTACTTCTTTAAAAATCTGGATATAACAATAAGTTCTATGATCAATACACAGACTACATACTTAGCTTACAGTGTCAGGTGACAAAAAATGAATGGTATTAAAATTTTTTCAAAATTAATTAAAACTGAAATAACAATTACTTTTCAACTTTTGTGTCAAAATAATACTATGTCCAATAATAACATGAGGAAGAAAGGGTAAATGTTGGCTTAGGTTTCCCAGATGGTGTCCATGGCGGCGGGGCCATCACAGCGTGGTAGCAGCAGTAGAAGCTGCCTAACCACAAGCCTCACAGAGAGCTGGGAGAGCAGCGCAGGAAGTTGAGCAAAGCTATAAACCCTCAAAACACTCTCCATTGCCGGACTCCCTCCAGCGAGTCTCCATCTGCCAAAGGACCCACAACCATTCCAAAGGGTGCCACAGACTGGGGACCAAGTGTTCAAATACACGAACCTATGTGGGATATTGCTTCTTCAAACCACCGCTACATGACATCCTACCCTGCTCTTCACATGTTTGCCAGCAAACTCCAACAGTGCAGAAATTTTATGGAACTATGTAAAATAGGTTTCAAAATTATAATTATAAAAATACCCACATATAATTGTTTCTGCAGTCCTGCCCGTTGTGGTGCATCAACTATTGATTTATATGGAGCCATTTTAGGGCTAGTTGCAGTAAAACTTTATATTAATTTCCAGAATTTTGTCACAGTCAGAACAGAACTATTAGCAACTGGTAGAGGAGTAATTTACAAGACAAGAGATGAAAATAGAAAACACCCATCGATAGTTACACTTCCCCCATGCTCAATAATTAGAATGCCTGGGGGCTCAATTAACATATACACCCTCAATCATTCGATCAAGTAATTGAGTGCAAGTTCTTCAAAACATGCTTACCCTGATGAAGTGAAACATCAATAAAACATTTACAAAGCTCAAAATATGAAATAATAGAGTGTGAGATGAAAACTATCCGATCCACGTTCCTCTAACTCACATTCACCTCTCAGCCTTGGAAGAGTTACTTTTTCTTTAATATTCTGGAATTATATTTCAATAAACTATTAAAAATAAAACTTCACCTTATGGATCTCTACATTTGGTGGCTGTAATGCTTAGTGTCTTCAGCAAAAAGGACTCACCTTCTATGGCTGGAGAACAAGCAAGGGCAATATGGATAGTCTGTAAAATTTTGGGAGTCCAGGAGAATCCAGACCAACAACTCACAAGAGTTTTTTGTGCCTGGTGTTGGGATTTTTTTAGATTGTCTTCAAATCTTGGAGGGGTCACTGTCAGCCCAGTGAAGAAAAATTCATTTGAGACATCTGAACCATAATAGACAGCATGGTATAAACCACGTTATTGCTCCTAATATTATCAAACTCAACACCCATAAAGTTTGCCTAACATGACTGTGCGAACATGAGCTGAAGAAGGATGACAATAAACATGCTGAAATGCACAGGCAACTTCAGCCCTTCACAAATAACCACAGGCAACTTATGAAGGCAGAGAGGGGGAGAAACTGTCCTCTCTGCAAAATGAATACTAACTTGTTATCCAGTGCCAAGTGATCAGTTCTGAAGTCATATATACAGCTAACATTTTATAGACTGAGCAGGTTGTATTTAGGGTAAAAATAAGTATACACATACATATATTCCTTGTACAACCATTAGTGAAAAAATCATATGAATTTGAAATAGATCAAGGAGTTATATGAGAGAGTTTTGGGGGAGCAAAGGTAAGTGGGAGATAAAAAATAACACTGTAATCTCAAGAAAAAAATTTTAAAATTGAAACTTCTCGTAATAGGTAGTTTATTATGTTTGTTGTCCTACATCCTAACTTTTTTTATATAAGGTATATTCAATATAACTACAGAATTCTTCATTTTTGATCTATTAATTATTCTAATAAACAGGTATGGTGTTGCATATCTTTAAAAGATTTCAATTTCTAGTAGAATAGGAGTGGAAATACGTAAGAGTGCATATTTACCATATGCGAGATCTGATTCCTTCCTGAAGTACTTGCACACACTCACACACACACACACACACACACACACACTTTACATACACACTCACACATGAACATGCATACACGCACATACTTGCACATGCACTCTCACACACACAGAGTTTGCCAGTGGTATTTTGATTCTGTTAGTATAATGAATGCTGCTATAAATAATGACATACAAACATTTTTATATACATGTGAATACAAGCAAAAGAAGAAAATGTGCAGAATCAAAATGAAAATTCACAGACACCAGCACACACACTCATTGTTTTTTTTTTTTTTTTTTTTTTTTTTTTTACTTTTTTTTTTTTCCTTTAGCATTTTACATTGCCCAAAGCAATGTTTCACAGTGCTGCTTTCTTCACAACTTCAAAACAGAGAGTGCCGTCAGATTGCGGAAGTCAGCTATTCAAATGCATGAGAAATTATGTTCCTCTGTTTTAACACAAGGGAGGATAAGTAGTCACTCATGTATTTACTTCTGTTTACATATTAATAAAGCATATATATTACATTTGTACAGATTCTACTAATATTATACTGTTTTGTTAAGAGCCACAAAGCAGGATCAAGTGTTTATGTTTAAAAATTTTGATTTTAAGGCCGGGCGGTGGTGGCGCACGCCTTTAATCCCAGCACTCGGGAGGCAGAGGCAGGCGGATCTCTGTGAGTTTGAGGCCAGCCTGGGCTACCAAGTGAGTTCCAGGAAAGGCGCAAAGCTACACGGAGAAACCCTGTCTCAAAAAAACAAAAAAAAAAAAACAAAAAAAAATTTGATTTTACACGGTTATATCTTTCTTGGAAAATTATCCTATATCACAACTTTATAAAGTCAAATACATTAACATTTTATTTCTACTTTTAGAAGCTACCAGAAATAGCTATTTTGTAAAATATGAATATCATTTTGATAGAATATTATTTAAATATTTCACATAAAGCTGGGTGGTGGCACACGCCAGGAGGCAGAGGCAGGCAGATCTCTGTGAGTCTGAGGCCAGCCTGGGCTACAGAGTGGGATCCAGGAAAGTCGCCAAAGCTACACAGAGAAACCCCATCTTGAAAAACCAAAAAAAAAAAAAAAAGAAAAAAGAAAAAAATATTTCACATAAAATTATGCATAGAAATTTTGATAGTCTGAGTATATATCTCAATGATAGAAGACTTGCCTTACATGGAAAAGTACCTGAGATTATTCCCAACACCACACACACACACACACACACACACACACTATACATACATATCCATACATATACGCATACACACATACATACATATACACACACAGAGAGACACACACATACATACACAAACACACACTATATACATATACACATATACAAACACACCAAATATATTTTTAAAATGTTTAGTTTCTAAATATATTTGATTTCTCCTAAGTATTCATTATGTGTATATGTATCATCTATATCTTGAGATTTAATATTCACTGTATATCAATTGGTGTAGATATGTGGGTCAACATTTTATAATTCCTTCTCAGCTCTAACAGGCTGTCTGTCTAGTCATTCTTAGTGTGTTTATCATTTATTAAAATTTTAATACATATCATATATCCAGCTTAAGTTTCCAACTATATGATTGTTACCAATTTTTTAAATCTAATTAACAAATATTTTAAAACTTACTATTAAGAAGAACCACTTCTATGGCCTATCTTCCTCTGGAAATTGCTTGTTTCCTGTGGTTACTCACAGCTCACGCCAATGGTTAATGAATTTTCTGCCTTATCTTTGATGCCCTTTCTGTGGCTGGACTATGCCCGGTTGTCTGGAGTGTATTTGGTAATGTGATTTTTTTCAAATCATTTTATTTTAATTTACTCTGTTATTTCTTTTCCCCTTGATGTTCCCAGGATTAATTTGTCAATGTGTGCAAATTTTCTTTAAGTGGTTGGATTTTGACACATTTTTCTGAGTTTTTTTTTTTTTGTTTGTTTGTTTGTTTTTGTTTTTCCCTCTATTTCCAGGTAGGATAGATTGCAAACATTATCAGAATCTTCCCCATATTTGCAGCAAAGTGAAACCTCATTTCTTAATCTTTTGATCTCGCTTAACTAAAAAAAAAAATCTATGGTGAAATCTAGTATGACAACTGTGTGCCCTGGGCAACAGAATCTGCCTTCTTTCTGCTTTGTGAGCCCATGCAAGGTAGAGGTCACTGGCTATTTGACACATGCGTCCCCTCACCTGGTGTTAGCTCAAACTCCAGACATTAGTAAGCCCTTCTGAAAACACGCAGGCCTCACCAGCCTACTCTTTTCTAGCATTTGGTCAAGCCTGCCTTGATCACTTCTGCCCTGCCCCACAAAATTATTGCTACCTTAGTAAGATGAATTTAGGAGTTGTGATACACAACAATGACAAACTATTTTCTCCAATTATAGAGGAAATAATTCATAATTTTTATCAGTTATTTTTTTTCATTTAAATTGTATTCATTTAAAATCTACCCTTGCATAGTCATGGATATAGTTAAATTTTATGGCTGACTAACAACCTCAATGTCAATTATTAACCTTATTTGTGTATTTTTATGAAAACTCTGTTTTAGTATACAAACTCCAAATTTGCAACTTTTCTGAAATTTTTCTTGTATTTTCTTGGGTAACATTCTTTTGCCTGAGCAGAGCTTATGCATTTACATAATATCAAAATATGGTTTACTATCTAGAAGGACTTCCTTTCTCAGAACTGTTTTCAGCATGTTTCTGTGTCTGTTTTGTGTTTGATCAGCTAAATAAGCTGACTATGTTATCTAGATCCAGACAAAGAGCTGTTGCTGTTGTAAATGGGTAGCATCAAAGTACATAGAGATGAGTAATTGTCATTATGTCTTCATATTGAAGAAAATGAACTTCATCCTTACAAGTTTCTTTTGATGGATAAATAGCTAAGAAGGTTATTATTTTCGTTGGTGTTTGATCTTCTGTTTGGTTTCTGTTTATCACCCCACTCTTTCTTCATTCTAGAGACTGAATGTACACAAAAGAGACAAAATACTTTTACGAGCTTTTAAAGAGGGTGTGAATATAATAAAAGTATCAAAAATTAAAAACAAACCATAAGCAATACTGAGGCAACAATTTATTTCTAAGTCATTTCTTACTTCACCTTTGGCCATTGTGTTAGTGAATAGCACACACATTATTGGGCATCTCAGTGAATTCAGGGGTGGCATTAGATATAAGCTTTATATTTTTACTTTCTTTCAATGAGGAAGTCTGTGGTGGTATTGTGTTCCCCAAAATATTGTGTACCTTAATAAACTTATCTGGGGTCAGAGACAGAACAGCCACAATATTAAACATAGAAGTTAGGCAGTGGTAGCTCACACCTTTAATCCTAGCATTCCAGAGGAGAAATCCATCTGTTCAAGGATACAGCCAAGCCTGGTGACTCACGCCTTTAATCCCAGAAAGCGAGCCTTTAATCCCAGGGAGTGGTGGTAGAAAGCAAAAAGGTATATAAAACATGAGGACCAGAAACTAGAAGCATTTGGCTGTTTAGGCATTTGGCTGGTTAAACTTTCAGGCTTTCGAGAAGCACAGTTCTGCTGAGAGCCATTCGGATATGAGGACACAAAGGCTTCCAGTCTGAGGAAACAAGACCTCCTGAGGAACTGGCCAGGTGAGGAAGCTGTGGCTTGTTCTGTCTCTCTGACCATCCAAAATTTCACCCCAATAACTGGCTTCAGGTTTGTTTTTATTAATAAGTACTTCTAAGATTCCGGCTACAGAAGTCCAATATGTTACAGAATATATGTTTAATAATAAAAATATCAAACATTAAAAACAAAGCATTAGTAATATTGAGGCAACAATTTATTTTTAAGCCATCTCTTACTTAACTTTTGGCCATGGTGTTAGTGAATACCACACATGTTATTGAGCATCTTAGTGAATTCAGTGACGACACTGGATGAAAAGTTTGTATTTTTACTTTCTTTCAATGAGGGAGACAATGTGTTACAGAATGTAATGTTTTCTCTAAGGTTTTCCAGTCTCAAATGGTTCTGCTCATTACTCTGTGACCATACAGTGTTCAGGTTATTAGACAGAATGAATGACTTTGTAATAGTGGTTCAGAATATGTATTCTTCTCTAGTAAGCCTGGATATAAACATTTTTATTCCACACCAGATGGTATAGACTCAGCCCCACGACAGTAATTATAGATGCATTTTGTACCATTATGGGAAAGCAAACAAGTATTAAACAGCTTCTATAATCCATTTGTGACTAAACAGAAGCATTTCCCTGCTAATGTGTCAGAGATTACACATGGAGCTCATTGCCACTAACAATAAAGTTTTGGATTGATAGGACTCTGTAATGTGACAATGCACACAAGAATTCCTTCATCCATCAATCATGTTTAATGATGGGGATGAGCAATTTGCTTTAGTCAGTTCTGAATAACACGTTTCTGAAGACCTTTACTTCTGTTTTATCGATATGCCTAATATCTCCCGTGTTAACTAGGGATTTCAAATGAAATATCAATAACATACCACATAAAAAGATATCTTGACAGAATTCAGTGCCATAATCTCATGAAATCTCAACGTTTCAGGAATATAAAACAATCACAGGAAAATAATTTATACCTCACTAAAATTTTAAAATATGTTTTTTACCGAAATAGAATTTTACCCATTTCTTTTTTTTTCTTTTTTTTTTTTTTTTTTTTTTTTTGGTTTTTTGAGACAGAGTTTCTCTGTGTAGTTTTTCTCCTTTCCTGGAACTCACTCTGTAGACCAGGCTGGCCTCGAACTCACAGAGATCGGCCTGGCTCTGCCTCCTGAGTGCTGGGATTAAAGGCCTGCGCCACCACCGCCCAGCCTATACCCCACTTCCACATCAAATACTTACTTCACAACCTCATTTGCCTGGTATTGTCAAGTTGATAGCCTCTTTTTCTTTGGATCTCATTGTGACACAAATATGCATGCATACATGCTTGTGCAAATACATATTTATATTTGGTAAGTCTGTTTTTGTTAGTGATTGTTTTTGATGGCATATAAGGTTTCATGGCCGATCACTCAGTATTGGACAACCAGTACTGGGGCTCATTCCTGGCAGAGGCTAATTCTCCATCTCTCAGAAGTCATCCATTGCCTGTAGTTTGTTGTCTAGGTGTGAGACCCTGATAATGTTCTGCCATTTCATGTTACTATGGACATTGCCATTGTCCTTGTTTTAATCTTGTTTATGAGGCTGTTTATAGGAGAGGCAGATTCTTGAGTGACTTCCTGGTATTTGGGTTCTTGCAGTCTTTTCTTCTCATCCTCAGCTATGTTCCCTGAGTGATAGATGCAAACACCGTGCTGGACATAAATCTATTAGCGTTGAGATCCCCCCACCTACGATCACTTGATCTCTGCATTGTTTCCAGTTGTGGTCTTCTGTGGTGCTGTCAATATTCTAATGTTCTGTAAAGAGACACGTCTCTGACGAAGGTCATTATCTCCAATGATATGCCAGTATTAGAATAAGTATTAGATGGCAGGAAAGAATTATGTCGTCTAACAAAGAGGCAGTAGTAGATTAATTTCTAAGGCCTGGGACATCACTATTATGGGGAACCTTGCTAGCTTACTGGCATTACAAATGATTTCCGTCTAGTTGAGTGGACCTTAAGTCTAAGTAGAATGCTATTAGTTGCAACTGGCATGGAAGAGCCACTTCTTGCACATTTATGCATATATTGTCATGCTTGTTATCATAATGGTTGATAAATATTGCAGCTTGGTAATATTGTTTAATTGCATTCCTCCATTGGCAGCTTTCAAAGTATTTTCTGGACTCATAGAAACCAGACTGAAAAAAAAATGAGGCTTTTGGGTCTAATTCAGCTCAAATCATCCAAGTCCTGTGCTCTAAGTTTATTGTGTCTTCAGAAATATGGGCCCACTCTCAACCCCTGAGAAGCAATTAAAGCCTACATCAATAATCTATATTATTTTGGTACACCCAAATAGTACCTTAGAATACCCTGACCAGCCATGCAAAAAGAGGTTTTTCACATTTGGTACTGGGATTTTGTTAATCTGGTTCCACTAGGAAACATTGTCAGCCCAAGTAGCTTAACTTCCTTTAAGATGTGTTTGTGTGTGTGTGTGTGTCTACACATGTCTGTCTGCCTCTGTGTGTGTGTGTGTGTGTGTGTGTGTGTGTGTGTGTGTGTGTGTATTGTACACATATACAGATGTCTTGTTTATAATTTTAGATAAATATAAGACAATACGATTACTTGAGGTTTATCAAAAAGCCTTGGTGTTATTTGTCCCTCATAAAGAGGTAAGTTAAATTATAAATAAGCAGTGGCTTATATTTTTGGAAAAGTACATTTAAAATCTAAATGTAATAGTATTAAGTATTTTACTAGTATTGGAGAATATTCACTAAGATAGATAAGTGATGCCTTTCCCTATAGGAATTTTAGTATAGTAAGCTGTACCTTAGAACAGTGGTTCTCACCCTTCCTAATGCTTTAATATAGTCCCTCATGTTGTGGTGACTCCCAACTATAAAATTATTTTGTTGCTACTTAATAACTGCAATTTTGCTACTGTTATTAATTGTAACGTAAATACTGCTACTCATGATATCTAATATGTGACCCCAGTGAGGGTCATGACCCATAGGTTGAGAAACACAGTCTTAGAACACAGTAAGTTAGTAATTATAAGGTAATAATTTACCACATCATAATGCAATATAATGTACTTTCTTCCATTTTCATTTTTTGTTCATTTAAAAATTTAATATTTAAAGCTGTGATCATAATGAAAATAAAATATATTCTGTCCCATGGGAGCAACAGGTACAAGACTTAGAAGGAAAACACAAGCATATACCAAAAAAAAAAAAGTAGATGGTATAAAATGTTATGGCACAAACTATTCATTAAAATTTAAGACAGTAATGATTTTAAAACTAAAAAAATATTTTATTTCCTTTGATGAGTGTAGTGCTTTGCACAATGAAATACATGAAGATTTTTTTTTAGATGTGAGCCAGCTCTAAACTAGTACACGTTGCAAATACTCAGAGAATAGTCTTCTTTTTCCTCCTCTCTCTGTTCCTCCATCCCTCTGTCTTCCTCCTTCTGTATTTTATATACATATGCATGAGTGCACATATCACATACACACATATGAACACACATGTACTCACACATCATCATCATTATTTTCTTCTCATGAAATTATTCTGGTACTAGAACTAGTCATGTGATAGTGCATGCTAATCTAACCCAAATATAAAATTAAACCTTAAAACATTACAAATACTAATTAATACCATTAGATATGAACCCATATTATATTATCAGGCATCAACATATTTAGATGGGGTGGTTAAAAGTTACCCATCCCTATTCTTATTGGTGATTTTTTTTTGTCATGATATAGGAAGTGGTATCAGAAGTGCAGTGAGGTAGAGCTGACTTTAGATTAAAAGTTGAGGAAGAATGGAAAAGTCATGAAATGGGCCTTAGAGAATGAGCAAGAGTAAAATATTTTCTGCGGTACCTGTAAGCCCATATTTGATAGATCAGATACTTTTATTTTTGTGGTTATAGACAGATAGTAATTAACAAGGATCATAATTAGATGTTTCTGTTCAGCCAAGTTCTCTTCACAAGATTTGGATACTTACTAAAACTCAATTTAAGTGAACAGAGAAAGTGAGAGTAGTTGTATCTTTAAACTAATGACTAAATTTACTGACCACAGGGATTCAATAAACAAAAATAATCATGTGTGGTAATTTCTGTGGAGAGGGAATCTGGAGTCAGGAGATGAACAAAGTTCCTAGCTATAATACAGCTTACATATCCATGGAATCAACAGAATTTTGGTGTGTGATATCTGAAAAGAATGTGCTTAAAATAGAAGCAACAATGGCCAGCAAATACATATATTCATCTGTGACAATTGAAAATGAGCTGCCATTGATGGAAACAAGGGTTACAGCTATATGAAGATCACTGACACTAAAGAAAATAAAACAATTCATGGCTATTAGAGTGCATTCAAATCACTAGGAATGAGAATGTACTAGCTTCCACATGTAAAGACTAATATTCAATATTCAAGGGAAGTTTTTTGTTTGTTTTTTATGTTTTTTTAAAGAAATTATTTTATTCATTTTACATACCAATCACAGATTCCCCCCTCATCCCCGATGCTTCCTCTCAGCCTCCTCACCACCACCTCTCATCCCCTCCTCTGAAAGGGTAAGGCCTCCCATGAGGAGTCAGCAAAGCCTGGTACATTCAGTAGAAGCAGGACCAAGTCCCTACCCCTGCATCAAGGCTGTGCAAGGTCTCCCACCATAGTTAGTGGGCTCCAAAAAGCCAGCTCATACACCAAGGATAGTTCCTAACACCACTGCTGGTGGCCCCTCAAACAGACCAAGCTACATAACAGTCTCGATATACAGAGGGCCTAGGCCAGTCCCATGCAGGCTCCACAGCTGTTGGGCTAAAGTTCATGAGTTCCTACTAACTTGGTTCAGTTGTTTCTGTAGGTTTCCCATTATGATCTTGACTCCTGGTTCATGAGCTGGCTTCTTGGAGCCCATTACTTATGGCCCCTTGTATTCCTTGTCTCTCCAAGACCTTTATAATGAAGGGATATTGGATTTTGTTGAAGTCTTTTTCAGCATCTAATAAGATGATCATGTGTTTTTTTTTTCTTTCAGTTTGTTTATATGATGGATTACATTGACAGAATTTTATATGCTGAACCATCCCTGTATCTCTGGGATGAAGCCTTCTAGATCATGGTGGATGATTTTTTTTTCATGTGTTCTTGGATTCGGTTTGCCAGTATTTTATTGAGTATTTTTGCATCAATGTTCATGAGGGAGATTGGTCTGTAATTCTCTTTCTTTGTTGCAACTTCGTGTGGTTTTGGTATCAGAGTAACTGTAGCCTCACAGAAAGAGTTTGGCAATATTCCTTCTGTTGCTATTGTGTGGAACGGGTTGAGGAATACTGGTATTAGCTTTTCTTTAAAATTCTAATAAAATTCTACACTGAAACCATCTGGCCCTGGGCTTTTTTTAGTCTGGAGACTTTTACTGACGGCTTCTATTTCCATAGGGGTTATAGATCTATTTGAATTGTTTATCTGGTCTTGATTTAATTTGGGTATGTAGAACTCTGCTTATGGGAGACAGTTGTATAGCTTGGTCTGTTTGAGGGGACCCTGGCAATGGGAACAGAATCAATTCCTGGTGCATAGTTTTGTTTTTTAAAGACAAGGTTTCTGTGTATAGCCTTGGCTGTCTTGGAACTAGCTCTGTATACCAGGCTGGTCTTGAACTCACAGGGATTCACCAGTTTCTGCCTCCTGAGTGCTAGGACTAAATGTATGTGCCACCTCTACCTGTCAAGACAAAGGTCTAAGGAAGCTCAAAATTAATATTGTGGATATTGGTCTTGGAAGAACAGCATCTTCCTACATTGTCTTTAAAGTATAGTGAGAGAATATGCTGTACTGTGCTAGGCAGACAGGAATTTAAACTTATAGTCATGGTCAGAACCTATTGTAGTTTCAACCGTTTTTCTCTAAAATTACATAAAATCCTAACCCTAGAGTTATGATGGTAAAATTGCTTTCAGGTGAGGCCATTGAAATGCAGTCATATTCAGACAGAGTGACTGGAGTGAGCCCTAATCCCATGTGATTGGTTCTTATATCAGAAGATACATGAAGAGCAGAGTGATGCCACATAATCCAAAATATTCCATGATGTGGCCAAACACCCGGAGCTGGAGAAGGTGGGTGTTCTTAAGGGCAGCCTTCAGAGGGAGGATGCCCTCGTGGACAGTTCAGGATTCTTACTCCAGCGTTCTGAGTGAATGTGTTTCCATTGTTTTAAGCCCACTAATTTGCGGGCAATGGACTACTAAATTTCTACAAAAGATGTAGGTTGGCCAAGAAACTTGGTGAGCAATAAAAATTGGGATGAAATCTACATGAACAGTCTGGACGTGAGTGGGGGTAATGAGGGGCAAGGGATGAGGGAAAGAGAACTTGGGGGAGCGGGAGATCCCAACTGGATCAAGAACAGAAAGGGAACACAAGGAATGTTCATGGTAAATGAAGACCACATGAGAATAGGAAGAAGCAAAGTGCTAGAGAGGCCCACAGAAATCCACAAAGATGCCTCCACAATAGACTGCTGGCAATAGTCGAGAAATGGCTCGATCTGACCTACCCTGGTGATAGGATGGCCAAACACCCTAATTGTGGTGCCAGAAACCTCATCCAGTGACTGAGGGAACTAGATGCAGATATCCAAGGTCAGGCCCCGGGTGGAGCTCCGGGAGACCAATCGGCGAGAAGGAGGAGGGTTTATGTGAGCAAGAGTTGTTGGGACCAGGGATGGATGGAATACAGGGACAAG
>CABHPP010001064.1:20877-42934 GCA_902168425.1 Peromyscus attwateri | reverse complement strand
TCTTTCTTTCTTTCTTTCTTTCTTTCTTTCTTTCTTTCTTTCTTTCTTTCCTTCCTTCTGCTCAGAATTGCTTTGTGTATCTGGGATCTTTTTTGCTTTCACTGTGAAATTTAAGATTTTTCTTTTCTATTTCTATAAAGAATAGAATTGCTATTTTGATGGAGATGGCACCAAATATGTAGACTCTTTTTGGTAAGATGACAATTTTCACACTGTTAATTCTTGTAACTCATAAGCATGGGCAGTGTTCCCATCTTTTAGTGTCTTCTTAAGTTTCTTTCAATGAAAACCTGACTTTCTTGAAATAAATCAATGAAATCGGTTTAACTATTGGCCCCCTTGATTGTCAGCACAGGAACAACTTCACTACCTGTGGTAACTCCCTTTGGGGGAGGGGCCAAGTAGGCACAGAATCAATGACACAGACTCTGGGAGAATTTTGAAACAATAAGCTTCGTTTATTCAGAAAGAAGCAAGCTTTATATACCCTCTACCCCACCCCAGAGTTGAAGAGATGGCACTTGCTACTTAGGCATGATGACCTAGGAGTACACCCCTAGGGCACATATAGACTCAGATGCAATAGCAAGTGTTTGTGATCCCCTCACTCCTATGGGCAAGCTGGGAGGTGTAGACATGAGAACCCCAGGAGCCTGAGGACAAGCTAACCTGGCTTATGCAGTGATAAATGAGAAAGCCTGTCTCAGACAAGGATCAAAGTGAGGATGGCCATCTGAGGCTGTTTTTCTAAAGCCACTCCCCAGTACAGGACAGGTTTGCACTCACACACACACACATGCCTCCACACAGCATCATTATAACATATGCATATGTGTGTGCAAGCACACACATGAATGAAAAAAATAAAACCAAATACCCAATTAAAACCTATTCCACCACAGAATGTTTTAATAATTTAAACACAGCAGAGTGAATGCTGAGAAATTGCTGAAATATCTAGTTATTTTAGGCTCTAAACTAACTTTTCTGTTGAGTGGGGATGCAGGGCAAGTCAGTCATTTCAGAATGTACAAAAAATTGTTTGAAGAAGGAGATTCTCTTTTTAAGCAAGTGAAATTGGCATCTATCACCAATAATTCTTTTTTTTTTTTTTTTTTTTTTTGGTTTTTCGAGACAGGGTTTCTCTGTGTAGCTTTGCGCCTTTCCTGGAGCTCACTTGGTAGCCCAGGCTGGCCTCGAACTCACAAAGATCCACCTGCCTCTGCCTCCCGAGTGCTGGGATTAAAGGCGTGCGCCACCAACGCCCAGCTACCAATAATTCTTTTAGTACCAGACCTTGTCATCTGGAACGAATGTAGGTAGTTTCCATATTTTTTTTTAAAGTAGATGTCCTGACATTTAGCAGGAAAATAGGAATATGCTGCACCCTGGTTATCTGGTAGGGGCTTCATCTGGGGAGTCTGCAGCTTCCTGATAAAACCATTTGGCCAAATCTCCCAACACGTCTTCAACTGGCAAATCCTACCTGACATTTCCAGGATGCCAGTGTGCGTCACACATTATGAATCACAAATGCAAAGAAGTGAGTTGATTGTCCAGAAGCCACAGAAGAGTTGGCTGAGGAATTAGCTTTCTGCTGATGTGTCTCAGTAACTCATTCCACCTCCTCTTTAAGGCCCCTTAAAGTACTCTGACCCTTGAAGCTCCAGGGAACCTGTAGCAGTGTAAATGAAACAGGAAAATGGGATTACTTTCCCATATCATTCTGGATAGTCATAGCAACTATCCATAAGTGCACCTGGTGATTTGTGCTTTTCAAAGTTCTAGTTGGTATCTCTTCTTGCTATGTCTAAAACTGTGGCAGGATCCTGTGCTGTTATTCCCTTTGAGGGAGGGGGCCAAGTAGGCACAGAGTCAATGACACAGACTCTGGGAGAATTTTGAAACAATAAGCTCAGTTTATTCAGGAAGAGGCAATCCTTATATACCCTCTACCGCACCCTGGGGAAGGTCTGACGAATATGCACCTGCTGGTGTGACATGGCTGCCTTTCATTGGTCCAGGTAATCTCCAGATAATGTCTCAGATGCTGTTGCTAAGGCCCTTAGCCAGACTCAGGTTGGCTCTCAGAAAGTATTTTATTACTGGTTTAGGCCAGCTGGCCCTCAGGCCTGATACGGATGAGTCATCCTACATAAAACATTTTTTGGGGGTGGGAAATAGAGTTTATTTGGCTTACATATCACAGTCCATTGAGGGTAGACAAGAACTCAAGCAGGGCAGGAACATGGAGGCAGAAACTGATTCAGAGGCCATGGAGGGGTGCTACTTACTGGTTTGTTCATCATGGCTTGCTCATCCTGCTTTCTTATAGAACCCAAGACCACCAACCCAGGGATAATACCACCCACAGTGGACTGGACCTCTTACATCAACCACTAATTTAAAACAAGCATACAGCCTGATCTTATGGAGTCATTTTCTCAACTGAGGCTCCCTCCTCTCTGATAACTGTAGCTTCTGTCAAGTTGACATAAACCTAGCCAGCACAGAGACCAAGGACAATGAAGTGGGGTCTTTGCCTTAGCTTTGGAACAGGAAAGCCTGTAGGACTTGAAAAAGCAGGGTCTATCTGGAAGGAAGTTAACTCATGTATTGATCTTGTTTTCTTCACATAGGTGGTTGTGAGGTCTGAAACCTCTGAGGTCTATTCTAAAACAATGTTCAAGATAATGTTTTGAGCACCTTGAAGAAAATCATGAGAAATACTGTTCTGGGACCTAAACACCCCTGCTTCCCCCTTTTCCCCTTAAAGTAGTAAGAGTTTTGAACAGTATATTTTTCCCTTTGATTTTCTCATTCTCTTTGTTCTTGTGACCTTTCCTCACATCATGCTGTACCATGTTAATGAAATATTTTCTCTTTTATGTATCGATTTTCATTTATTAAAAGAATTACAAAGCCATGGGAGGATAAGATGACTGGAAACAGAAAACAAATGACGAAATACATGTTTCCTTGGTCTTGTATTTACACGTGTGGCTTTTTTAAATAAGGGCAGAAGGCAGTCTATAGTAAGTCACTTCAAGTACAGCTAAATGATTCCTTCTGAAACTCAAAGAGCGTCATTGGCTGACAGAAGACCACCAGTTTCCTCAATTAAATGAAAACATTCATTTTAAGTATTATTCAGGCATGATACTTTAGTGCCATATTCATGGGTTTTTTTTTTTTTTGCATATTTTCTTCACTAAAGTCTTGCATCACATGTGAATTCAGATGGGAATTAAGTTGAAATAAAGAGACTCATTGTGCTACCAACTCACTTCCTCTAGAAGGGGGTGGACTCTGTTCTTCCTCCTCTATTGAATCCACATTTGTTGGGAGGAGGAGGCTGCATCCCCTTTGAATTTATTGTTGCTATAGAAACATGTGCTCCTCGTTGACCTTTTGTTTTTCAAGGAGAAAGATAAACATGCCACCCACAAAGAGGCCCAACTAGAGGCTATTCATGAAGAAGCCTACCTCCACACTCACAGCCTGTGGGGCTGCAGACAGCAACTTCTCCCAAACCCTTGGCAGCAGTGAGCACCAGCTGTATTAGCACTGGGGCTCTGTGAACCCTTTCTCTTAGGCCACATCCCGTCTGTCAAGAGAGAAAGAATGGTTCGGGTCAAATAAAGAGAAGCATTATGCAATATAACCCCAAGGCTAATATTTTGAAATAACAGCAGGCAGGCCACCTGAGGTGAAGGGTAATTAATAATAATCTATCTAATTGGACACTATGCTTATATAAGTGTCCAATTTATATAAGCTTAATGCTGTAGATGAAAAGCTTAAGGGAGGCAAACTCTAATGTTTATAAATCCTGGAGACTATAAATAAATAGATTTAGACATCACTGGACCCCGCAGCTTAGAATTTGGACTCAAATCACAATATAATTGCATCAAACATATCCTGAGTCTTCACAGGGCTTTTTACAAAAGTGATATCTCTGGGGAGATGTTTCGGGATACCTGTGTGTAGTTCAGGAACTACTTACTCCACCATACCTAACATTAGACTGAACAGGGAACACTTCTTTCTCCCACACATGCTTTTGGTCATGCCAGCAAAAATGTCAAAATTATCAGTCATTCTTGAGTTTTTCTTTTATCCTGGTAGATAGTTCCATCCAATTTGGCACATAAAAACTGTCAGGAAGTTCATGATGCTCACTTCCAAAGGATTTCTGGAATGTCCTTCTTAATTTCCTCTGCAGCTCCTGCCCAAACTAACATTCCCTCTCAACTGAGTCTCTAGAATAACCCTTCTTTTTGCCCCAGAATTCTCTGTTCCTCATGCAGCAACCAAAGGGTTCATTGACAAAGTCAAGCATACTAAGTCACTTCCACACTGGAAGCTCTACAGGGTCACAACCATTCTCCCCAACAGCTGCTTCCCCTGCCTTACCTCATTCCCAACCCCCTCATCCCCAAATTTTGATAGGTGCTGATTCCATCAGAACTAGGCTTTCTTTGGAGGTTGAACTTGACCAGCCTTTTAAGCTACATGCTTTTATAGGTGTTGATTTTAAATAATCTTATCCAATAGCCTTCTTCATAATAAACTGTAAACCAACAACTTAAACTATTAAAAAGAGAAAACTCATTCCCCAATAATATTATTTGATCCAAAGATTTTCTACAACCCTTTATGCTATCAAAGCTTGTTATTTCTCCATTGATTGGCTGCTTCAGACTACCAGAAGGTGGAGATCCTGGCTAGGAGTAACCCATGGCTCAAGGTGCAGAGTGTGTATAATTCCCAGGCCTACAGGGAACAAACTTGCAAGCCTCTTTCCAAAAAGTTCATGGAGAATTGTTGAGAGGAGACAGAAAGAATGTAAGAGACAGAGGTGGCAGAAAGGAAATGTCTTTTCAATACAGTAGGGAAGACATACACATATGAACTCATAGTAGTTGCAACAACGTGTACAAAGCTTGTGTAAGCCCAAGACAGACAGAATTCCAGCACAGAGAGGGAATTAGGTACATAATCCCACCCTCAGCCATGGAGGTATGGGTAATTGTTAGTGGATAGGAGAGAGAGTATAAAAGATTTCTCTAAAAGTGATAAGTTGGCCAATCTCCAGTGGTCATTTAACACATCTAAGACTATTCGTTGCAGCAAAAATTGATCTTGAAATAAAGAAAAAAAGAGAAAACACAACATAGTATGGGAAAGGATGTGTAGGTGGATCAGTGAAGAATGATAGTGAATATGAACTGGACATGTCTGAAACTCAACTTATAAAAACAAGACAAAGGCATGCCAGCTAAGCAACATTTAGGGGGAGTTAAACACACACACACACACACACACACACACACACACACACACACACACACATTTATATTACTTAGTTGACAGATGTGGTGGTACTTGCCTTTAATTCCACTATTTGGGAGGGAGGATCAGGTGTATCTCTGTGAATTGGAGGCCAGCCTGGTCTACAAAATGAGTTCCAAGCCAACCAGAGCTATATAGTAAGGTTCTGTCTCAAAACAAACAAAAAACAAAAATAATAACAAAAAAAATTGCAGCACATTTACACACAAAAAAGTCAGCAAAACAAAAAACCAAACACAAAACAACACAATGACAACAATCAAATATCACAAGAAACCTACTCTCTCATCTCTGTCATTGAAGACAAGTCTCTGGGGTTCTTTGTTTCTCTCACTCCTTCCTCCTTCCTTCCTTTCTTCCTGCCTTCCTTCCCTTCTCTCCCTCCCTCCCCCTCTCTCCCTCCTCCATTCCCTTCTTTCCTTCCTTCCTTCCTTCTTTCCCGTGCTGTAATATTTTTCCTATTAGAACTGAACAAAAATAAAATTTACATCTTAGACATCACACATCAGGGGTAAAAATGATTTAATCCACAGGTAGCTTTGTGTGATTTCCCACCAACACTCTAGGACTCCACATCACTCTTCCTCAAAGGGTCCTTCCCAAGATGGCATGTGGCATTGTTGTTTTAGAGGAGATTCAGAAATGTTCCTCTGTGTTTGGTTTAGCACAAAAGAAGGAATAGTCTTGCTTGGAAATCTTTCTAAACTCCAGGAAAGGAAGCTAGTGTGCTGCACTCTCAAAATTTTCCCCAAATCCCTCATGTTAATAGTTCAGTGTATTTTTCATGGTTTCCTAAAGAAAGCAAGGTTCCTCATGGTAGTATATTTTTAGTTAAGGAGTACTTATTCAGGTGGAATTTTCCACATATAGAATTAGAGACACATGAACAATTTTATGATATTTTCTTATTTTCTTTAACTAATAGAAACAAACACTTGTATCTTTTTTTAACAATAATTTAAGTAACATTTTTTCCTTTACCTCTAGAGTAATAGTAGCACCAGTCAAACTAGGTATTGATTATAAAAAATAGTTTTATCCTCCTAACTATAACATTCATTTCCCATTTCCTTCTTGTTATGAGTTTTGATAAAGATTTTATGTATGCCGTTCATTTGATGATCTGTAACCCTTTACATCACTTGCCTTTAATTCCAAGGTGGCCCCAACAATCATGGATTTTTAAACGCTTGAAAATTAAAAAAAAGATATTAGTATGATTTCCTCACCCTTGAGTGTTCCTGGGATAATCTTTCATTTTAGGCATGGAGTTTCAGTTTTTATAACCTAGTAGTTTACAAATTTTGATTCTCCAAATTCTTAGAACTTCCACAAAGATGTAGCAACTTTGGAGAAGATGGGGTCCAGAGATCAAGGCTTTCAGTTCATCTGCCTTGTATTAGAAAACATCGCCTTGATCTGTTTTTGGATACTGGAATCAATAATATCAATTATTTTGAAGAAGTCATTTCTATCCCCACCCAAAGTTCAGCTCTATTGTTTGAACACTAGCTTGTAAATCACAAAACAAGGCTGAAACCGGAGTGAATTTAGCTACTACCCAAGTAACTGAGTAGATTGGGACCAATTCAAAAATGTCAATTTATTTTCTAGATGGGTCAGAATTTACAATGGTAGGAGAATCTCAGGCACACCCAAATGTGTGCCCATGATCTCTCCGTTTTTCTATATCAAATTTGCCCATTGTCTTTCAAGTGGACCATACTCCTCCAGACTTCATTTAAGACAAGGTAGACCGTGAACCACAGTCAGACATGGCGGAACATGCCAGTCATCTCAGCACTTGGGAAAGGGAAGGTGGAGGATCAGGAGTCCTTGACCAGACTGAGCTACATAGTTTCAGGCCAGCCTGGGCTACCTGAAGCCCTTTCTCAAAATAAGAAAGAGAGAGAGAAGAGAGAGACAGAGGGACAGAGAGACAGAGACAGAGAGACTGAGATGGAGAGAGTGAGAGTTATGAGACTCACAAAGAGACAGAAGGAGACATACACACAGAGACAGAGGGGCACACAGAAAGAGTGACAGAGTCAGAGACACAGAGAGCGAACATTTACACCCCTTGTTTCTTTTTTCTTTGCATCTAGGTATTCCAACGTTGTCTAACAATCTCCACTGGAAATCTCCATTTGCTTGCCTCCAGTCATTGCCCTATCCAAAATCCTGCTTCTCCCTCCAGATTTAATTAAAAAATCTCTGTCTTAAAAAAAATATCTTCTTTGAAACTTCCTGACTTCTATCATAAGTCAGAAATAACTATTTATCATGAATCCTATGCCTTGTCCTTCAATTTAGTGCTAAAACCATCTGCTTCAGCTTGCTGTTGGTTCATGTTACATGCTCCTCACCACAGATTTGTGTGTCATCATTTAGCAATCTCCTCTATTTCTACATGATACATGTATATAATATATATTTGGCACAAAGTGAATAAGAGATTTCAGTTTGGGGTTTATTAGAAAGAAATATGGAAAGTCAGAAGTCTCATTTTTTGGCAACATGAACCCACACAACTTACTTTTGTCAAAAACCATTTCCTAAAAAAAATTCCTTACTGCTTATGTTTGGTAGCCACACCATCATGGCCAACATATAAAAATTTATTAATGAATTTGTCCCATAAAGATCCTATGAAGCCCCTACTAGGTGTACATACATGTTGCAATGCAGAACTATGGTTACTGGAAGTATAATGGATTGGCACAATCGCAGCTGCTGCCCTTCCTGGAACTTGCAGGGTTTGGTTCTCTCATTCCACCATGTGGGTCCCAGACACTGAAGTCAGCATGTCAGGCTTGGCTCTGGCATCACAATACACTAGTAATTGCTCCTACCATCTTGCCGTAAAGGATTGTTCTACAGTCAGGCTATGCTTTAAACACCCGAGGTTGAGACTGGACGTACTCAGGTAACAGTTTGCCACAGATTGTGATAGCACTTTGAGAGAGGCTGAAAGGGAAGTTTTTAAAATTGTGTGCTGTGGGATGTTCTGTATGGCAAATGTGTTGCTAATAAAACACTGATTGGCCAGTGGCTAGGCAGGAAGTATAGGCGGGACTAACAGAGAGAATTAAAAGAGCAGGAAGGCAGAAGGAGTCACTGACTGCCTGCCAGCCAGCAACCGCCAGGACAAGCAGCATGTAAAGATGCCGGTAAGCCACGAGCCATGTGGCAAGGTATAGATTTATGGAAATGGATAACTTAAGATATAAGGACAGTTAGCAAGAAGCCTGCCACGGCCATACAGTTTATAAGCAATAGAAGTCTCTGTGTTTCCTTGGTTGGGTCTGAGCGGCTGTGGGACTGGCAGGTGAAAGAGATTTATCCTGACTGTGGGCCAGGCAGGAAAACTCTAGCCACAATTGTGAATGAAACAATCAATACCCCACAACTGAGGCTCAGCATGGAGAGAAGCTACTAAAATAGGAACAGACTTTAGAGGCTGGACGTACAGAATAAATGTTGTAATGGGTGTTATTTTACTTTTAATTTCATTTTTCAAAGCATCCATTCTGCTATACAAACCCTTACCTTTTCCATGCTAAGGGACACAAATATCCTTAATTACCATTTACCATAATGCGTATGACACGACTATCTTCAGACTTCTTACTTCAATTGTGATTCTCTTCCAAAGGCAATATGTCATATAAAGTAAAAGCTGTCATATACAATCTGTAATATATAGCTTACTTTATACACAGTTCCTCATCTATGTCTACAAGATTTCTTTGTTTACTTCCATGTCCCTTCAGAGTCACTTCCTTTCAATTGGTCAAACATAAACCAGTATTTGCTATTTGTGTTCCCTTCTCTTCACTACAATAGTTTTCTGTATGCTCACTCCCAAGCTCATAGGCTAGATTCAGCTGCTGTTTTTTCTATAACTGCTGTTGTATCCTGAAATAATTCAGTGAAGACCCTCTGCTTTCACCTACTATTTAATTAGTAAAAATGAATACCAGGGGCCTGTGTTCATCCATGTTATGTAGAAGAAATCATCCTTCTGCAATACATAGCCTTCCAAACAAATTCATGCTATTCTTTCTTCTGGAAATTAAATGAAAACTTCCTTATAAACATATATAAAATATACTCTGGACCATAGGTATAGAAGTCATATCATCAAGACTTTTATGAAACTCTATGCTGAGAAATTTGTTCTTCCCTTATTAAATGGAATATGTTTAACATAACATGTCTTATTCTAAGGATCATAAATATATAGAAATTAAATTCATTTAAATACATATTTATGGAGAAAAATACAAATCTATTCTAGTCCTGAGAATGAAAATGATAGGAAGACAGTCTTTATTTTTAAAAAATCATGGGATAACAAGAAAAAAAGAGAGTGAAGAAAATTGTAATATTTCATGAATAAATACAATGTTGAGATTATGTTTAGGATATAATTATGCAGTGGAGACTTGGCATGCATCATATATCTTTGAGTAGATGATGGTTTCATGGGTTTCAAATAGTGTGAAGGGGTTTTTAAGGGATGAAAAGAAAATAAAAATGTGAGTTTATCTAGAAGAAATATCATGAACAAAAGTTCAAGAGCTTGCAGCACCCTTAATTGTTAGAGGACTTTTAAGCAGTTTATTTAATAGCTTGGGTGTGGTTGCACAAGTATGCTGGGACCAAGGCATGCAGGTTCATATATGCCTTCTACAGATGTGGCAGTAATTTAGCTTTAATCTTGGAGATGATGGGAAACTTCTGGGGAATTTTTAATGGGAAAATGACATGCTTAGACTTATATTTTGCATTCACTAGAGAAAGCTCTCTTGGCAGCATGTAAAGGAAAGGATGCAGGGGCTAAGACTGTGAGTAAGAAAACCAGCAAGACATGCAAGAGATATTAACAGCTTAGTATCCAACTAAAGACAGTCAATGAGGAGCAGATGTTCACTTGATCCTCATGTCTCTTATTTGGGAGATTATGTGGCCCCATCCAGGACAGGAAAGGAGAGGCAAAAGTTCAGAGGAAGTAAAGAGAAGCACAACTTCCAGTAAATTATTTGATTGAAGATACCAGGCAGTGAGTAGTTCTTAGATATACTTTAATAGTATTGCTTTAGATGTGCTTAGATGTTCTTAGTAGTAATTTCTAAAAAAAAAAAAAAAAAAATGTTGTTCAGCTACAGAGTTGAAAGTCACTGCTCTGGCTTTTGGTGGACAAGTTCCCAGGAGAGAAGGCATAGACTGAAAAAAAGATCTGAATTTGGAACTTGGACATCCAAACAAGAGACAAAACTTTCAGCAAGTGACACATGTAAGAAAAGAAGCTAGAAAATATTTTATAGAAACCAAGAGCATAGAGAGAATGACTTCAATATTGAAGATCATTCAGATTTTGGTATCAGATCATTTTTGGCCTCTGCCAATTCAGCTTTGGTAATACTGAGTGGAAGACACAGGTCTTTAATATACCAGTTAGAAAGAGTGTAATGGATAGATGTTTGAAAGGCTGAAAGGTGAAGATTGAGAAAATTACTAAACTGAAAACAATAAAAGTCTGAAAGAAAGAGGATGAACCAAGATGTAAAGATGAGGTGGACAGGCTAGATGGAATAGCCTTCAGAAGTGTTAGGGAATCTTCTTGTAGACGAGTTGAAGGAAGATAAAGGAGATGATTGTGGAAGGACACGTAACTACTGAATTTTTGGTGCCCAATGGCATCATGTTTCTATGTTTAGGGGAAACAAAGAGGAAATCAACTCATAGATTGGGAGGACATAGCATATATATAGACTACCAAGCAAAGGAAAGGAAGGAAGAATTATCAAAGAAAAATAGGTAAAGTTTTCTTTTACTCAGTCATTGTAAGTTTTTCTATCACTGTTTATATGATTTCCTCATATGTATGCATTGCAGAAGTTTAAATAATTTAGTGGTCATTGATTAGTGTTTATTTCTTAATTTATCCATTCCGTTTTCCTCTCTAGTCTCCACATTGCTTCAGCTTTTAAGATTTCCCCTTTTTCCTCTTCAGAACACCTTGATAGCAAGTGTTCACAATGCCCTGAGTGGCAACAAAGAGGAGTATTCAGGCCTGAGCACTAGCAATACTTCCTGTATAGTTCTGGCAGCATTTGGTACTGTCATTCTGTCTACCATTCTGTCTGCACTGTGTGTGTCTCCATCCACCAGCCAATGCTCTGCCCCGTCATCTCCTTTTCCTTGGAATTCTGAACTACTATTGTAAAATCTGTGTGGTCCCGCCTACACCTCTGTTATTTATCTGTTTTGTAGACACATGCTGACACCATGTATTTTCACTAGCTTCAAGCAAAGACTTGGATTAGACAGACCCACCATTGTGGACATCCATGCTCTTCAGGCTGGCCTCCTTCATGGTGGAAACATGGCATTAAGAAGTTCTTAGTATCTAGTCCATTTTATAGATTGTTTCAACAATGATAGGCAGAGATAGGCAGAGACAGAGAGAGAAGCATGGAGAGATAGAGAGACAGCGACAGAAAAACACAGAGACACAGAGAGAGACCTAGAGAAATGAAGGGGGGGGAGAACACAGAGAAAACTTCTTCCCAATTCCTGTGTAGAAGAGAGTTTCTATATGGTGGCAGCATATTGTGGCATCTCTGGAGGTGATAAGTCTGATATGACAGGTATAGTTGCTAACTTCAATGGCTACACTTTTAAAAATTACTTTTTGTTTGATAAGTTCATACATGCCTATTATGTGTTATTATCAAATCCACCTTGTTCTATAGGTTCAAATTCCTCTCCTATTCCTACTATTACCATTTTTCCTTCTCAACTATGTGCTAATTTTCCTTCTTAAAAAATGTGCTTATTTTTAAAACCCAACAAGTCCACTTGAAGCCTGTTTGTAGATAGATATGGACAATATCCTTGACCCTGGGTAGCCTCTCAGGGGTTGCATCCTGGAAGAAAAAAAAATCACTAGTCTTTTCCTGCATGGCCAGGCTTACATACTCAGTCATAAGGATCATCTCAAGCCAATACTGCATTCTGACCATGCCAATGATAGAGCAAGTCAGAGACAGGAATGACAGGTGGCAGGATGCATCTATGTCATCAGAGACTGTCTAATGGGCAGCCCCTGCTCTGTTCCCTTCCCCCAGCATGGCCAAGCTATTCTGATACCTGCCCTGGAGTCTGAGTGCTTTTCCACCTTTCTCCTTCCTTGGGTATCAGCCCCAGAGCATGAGTCTATTCCTACAGTCTCTTGAATCTTCGTTATCAGAGATGCTCATGTCAAAGCAACAACAAAGCCACCCATCTTAACGTCTGATGGTTCAGGAGTTTTCTATCTTGAAGGTCAGAACTAACTCAAACTGCAAATCTTCAATCAGCTCAAATCTAGGGCGCAACTGAAAATTGTACTGATTTTGCGGAAATATTTAAAGCAATCTTATTCTAACATCATGCTGTCCTCTAACTGTTTACCTTCTCTAAAATATGAGCTGAAGTTAGATTCAATACAGGAACAGCCTGTAGTTACATAATGAGTCCATAGTTAAAAGATTTTCTGTAGAAAATAAGGACAGATGAGTCTAATTTGGGAAATCGTATGATGGCCTTTAGAAGGTAAACATAATGAATAAAAATAAGACTAAGGAAATTAAATTCTTGAGCAAAATATTTTTTCAATTTCCCCTCAAACAAAATTTTTGTGTAGTTTTTGCCAAAGCATAAACTTGAAGATTTATATGTTCATTAGAAACTATCTCTTAAGTTGAAACTGTTCAAACCTGTAGAGGGAAATAAGATTTCTGTCTTGTTATTTTTTAACTCATTATTAATGGAATTTTTTCATTTTTTTGTAATTTATTAAAGTGGCTATGAAATGTCAGAAACATGAATGTGATTTATATCTATTTCACATCAGTAATTAAGACATTTAAATTAAATTAAAATAGTCTATTTCCCTTCAAATTATTGATTATTCTATTTCATGGTCATGTGGAATACTCTGCATACACTTGTGGTTGAATATTACAGTATTAATGAAAACCCCCGCACCCAGGAAAATGAAGCAGGAGGACCTTGAGTTCAAGGACAGGCTGGGCGACATGGCCAGACTCTATCTTCAAACAACAACAACAAAGAAGAACCAAGGGGGGGAAAGGTGGTAATGACATGTAAACTTGCTCAACGGAACAAGTAGTAAGAAAATGAAAATAAATGTAGCAGGGAGCTTGGAGCTTCATTCCAACTTCCCCACTAATAAGCTGTGACCACTTTAACAAGTTTTCTCCTCTCATTGACCCATTTTCTCATCTATAAAAGGAGAATGCATGAGCTTGGTTCTTAAATGGACACAAGAGCTGTCTTCTTGGCCTTACTGGGAACTTACAACAAATGTTATTTTAAATTTTTACTCAATTAGGAATTCCAGAGATGCAGCTAATAATCTGAGTATTGATGAGCTCCCTAGAAGTTGTGACTCTCACTAAGTTTGAGACATACTAGACAAGACAATATTCAATGTCTCTACTCTATTTCTCATGGCTATATTCTATAATGACTTCCTCTTAGGTTCATTCACGTCAGATGTTACTTCTTTTATGACATATGTTACATACTTCTTGTCAGAATTATCTTGATGTATCTCCTCCATCTATTACTGTATGTCATTGGGGGAAATGATTACATTTCATTATTTTGTGTGTGTGTTTGCGTGTGTATGTGTGAGCATACTCCTGCTGCACATGGAGGGAATGTGGACAGCTTGCAGGAGTAGATCCTTTCCTTCTCCTTTATGGATCCTAGGCATGGCAGCGAGTGTCTTTACATACTGAGCCATCTCTCTGGCCCCTAGACGTCCTTTCAAGGACTTTCATCTTATTTTTATATCCTGTACAGTGTTTGCCCAGAGCCATACACGTGTTAGATGTTTAGCAAATGATTTCCAGATAAATTCTACATTGACTTTTATCTTTGCTGGAAACAGAAAAAAAATAGGTCATTATTAAATTAAAGATTAACTGACACAGTCCCAGGCTATATGTAAGGGGGGGGGCAAATTTGAGAACCAAAGCTTAGATAGAGGCATCTGCACAGAATGTAACTACAGAGCCTAAGACTGTGTGGCTTCCATGTCAACAGAACTCTTGGAAACCAACTAATTATACACATCCACTCGAGAGTCTTTAATATAAAAAGATCCAGCCGGGAAAAAGTTTTAATTATGTTCTGAAAATACATGATGGATAGAGGTAAGGCATGGGCATAGCTGAGCCGTGATGTAAGTTATATTAAATACATATACACACAATACTCAGTGAAAGAGCATAAATGGGGCTCATTGCAGGATTCTAAGGGCAGATATGAGATCACAGACTCTAAGGAGAAAGGTATGTTGATGAAGAATAACTGACTTATACAGGTGAATCAAAAGACATGGTTTTAAGCCATTAAGCCAGAGATCTCAGGATAGCCTTATAATGACCAAAAGTACAGCATTCTATTCTGCCTTGGAAGTCAGAGTGAGCATAGAAATCTACCAATAACTGATTAGACCCAAGACCCAGTGAAAATAGGGTAGGTGTTCTAACCTAAGCCTTTTCTCTCTTTCCTAAAGGTTAGTGACCAATATAACCCTTCTTTTAAGCTCATGATGTGGGGGAAAGAATGAGATGTTAAATGAAGTACGTCATCAGTATACAATACGAACTTCCGCATCCTGTCCTGTTCTTTCTATCTTCTCAACCATTTGCATAAGACTATAGTAGAAACCTTTCCCCCAATCTCCACCTGCTGTATGCACTTTTACCTCTGCCTCTGCAGGCAACTCTTGAGAAGCATAGATTCCTTCTTTCTAACTCCTTAATCCAGTCTGGGAGCAGTCATTTACATACAGGTCACAGCCCTTCACCTCAAGAGCAAAATCAGTTCAGAAGCAATGGCAGCCATTAAGCCTGATATTCAGTGAGAGACTTTCATAATAAAGCTTGTGAGTCTTCCAGTCTCTCATCTATCCTCATCTTGATTTGGGGTATAAAATACTCCAGGAAACAGAAGGACCTGTTAGAGAAGTTGGTGCTTAGTCATAGTTAGTGTTTGGTATAGAGTCCTTGTCTTTTTTTTCTTAAATTAATCTCTGTCTTGGAAAAGTTTAGCCTCAAATGGTATTTTCATTCAGATATGATGATTTAGGATACAGCTCAATGGTGGAACATTGCTTAGTTGTGCAACGTGCTGGGTTACATCACCAGTACTTCTCAAGTAAATATATATGTTAAAGTGATGTAACAGGTACAATTCCTATTTTTCAGTAAGTTTGTTTCTTATAATTACATATATATGTATATATATATATATCCTTTGATTAAAGATATCATATAAGTAGCATTTATTAAATTCTTCTCATTAACCTTCAAAGATAAATTTATTATATAGATACATTGTGTATTTTCCATTTCAAAATGCTGATTATCGAAACTTATACTGAATAATGAGTTTGAGTTACGGAAGAGGATTTGTAGTTGCACCAGTGTTTAATTCTTTTTCCAAAGGTTCAACAAAAAGGCACATCCACCAGAACTCACTGTTCAACTTGACTTCTGATATATGTAACAAGAAATGTGATACTCCAAACAGTTCAAAGAAATAATGATATCAATAATAAAGATTGCTCTAGAAATAGAGACTTAATTTAAAGGTAAAAATACTAATTTGTAATTTTCAAATGAAATGGGACTTTATTGTCAGCTTGTGGACAATAAAGTCCTATTGTCTTGGCCACAGCCTGGATTTTTTGAGGATTTCCACTGGACCCCTTTGGCCAATAACTCAACTGGATGTAACCCAGTCCTGGTACTGGAAGCTTCATTTTGTGACTAGAGGTGGCCAGTTGGGGTTCCTTCTCCTTCATTATTTGAAGACCTCATTTGGATAGCCATCATATATTTTAGGAGTTTCCAATGCACTAGGTTTCCATGTCACCCCTCAAGTGCCTCTCAATTCCAGCTTTTTCTCCCTTCATTCCTTCCCTCACCCCCACCCCACCCCTTCTTCTAATCCTCCCATTCCTGTCCTGCTACCCCAGTCCACCCATAAAATCTATTCTGATTCCCCCTCTTAGGAATATCTATGTGTCCCCCACCCCAGTCCCTTCCTGTATACATAACCTCTATGGGTCTATGGACTGTAGCTTGGTTATCATTTACTTAATGGCTAATAGCCACATGTAGTAAATACATACTATATTTATTTTTCTGGGTCTGGGTTACCTCACTCAGGATGATTTTTTTTTTCTAGTCCCATGTATTTGCCTGAAAATTTCTTGATGCCATTTTTTAGCCTAATTTTTTTATTGATTCTTTGGGAATTTACATCATGTACCCCAATCCCTCTAATGTCCCAGTCTCTCCATATTTGCCCCTCACCCCTGTAGCACCCCCTTAAAGGAAAATAAAAATAATATTAATTAAAAACAAAACAAAGCTAACAAGCAAGCAAGCAAACAAACAAAAAAAAACCCACTTCACTCCTCTGTGTTTTCTGCCACTCTAACACCTCTTCCAGAGACATTGGGAGCTGTGGTTTGCCATGCAGTAGACCCTTTTGTCCAAATAGCTTTACTTGCAAGTGTTCCTTGCAATGAGTTGTTGGTCTGGTTCAAGGCCTCTGGTTTCTGGCACACTGTCATCACTAGGCCCTCTCTGAACTCCTCTAGGATATCCTGCTGTTGCCTGAGTCATGAAGATCCTGCGGTTATGGTTCCACAGAACCAGCCCTGCCGCGGACTGGGTCTCAGTAGGGCCACCAGACCGAGGGAGAATGGGATGAAGGTGCTCAGGATAATCGGGATTCGGCGATGACAGACAGACACAGACACCAGAGTATGCTGTGAAACTGCTGCAATTTTACTGAACATCAGGCTGAGATTTTATTACAATCTTAACAAGGAACTAAGCCCAGGGGTAAAAGGAAAACAATAGACACAATCTTTTGTGGTCACACAATGTGGTTTTCAGAATGATTAATCTTTTCAGACAGAGACATGCTGTGGCCTGAACCCAAGAGCCAGGCCACGTACTCAATAACTGGTAATCCATTACTAGTAATTTATTAAAGACAGTTACAAAGTCCTCGCCAAGAGCCTTAGCCCACCTCTTTAGCACAGGTGCTATACCCCTCAATATAGCTGACCTTGTCTGTCTATCATATGTACACCATACCTTTCTGCTTCTAGCCAGCCTTTCCATAAAAGGCAACTGATTCCACAACATTCTTTTTCCCCCATGATTTACCCACCGATTCCCTTCATAGTCATAAGCCCCTGTAAAAGGAGTGGATCTAAGTAATTCCTACTTCTGGGATTCCAACGAGGGGGTGTCCACCATTTCCCATTAATACGGTATTGAATGTACTTTCCAACCATTCTTGTGGGAGTTGCCAGTTTCCTAAGTTTTCTTTCTTGTGAGTTTGCATGAGCTGAGTGAGGGTTACCTAACAATCTTTTTACTTTTACGTTTTCTTCCTTAGAATCTGTGGGAACCTGAATCATTAGCTCTTTCTGTTCTAATCCATCCATGAGTGCCCCCCACTGAAGTAGGGGTTTTTTGTGCTGCCTGTCCAAGGGCTTGAATCATTGAGGGCCGTGCCGGTGTAACAATTGAGGAGTTATCAGGTATGTCAAGCAAGCGTCTGCGGGAGTCCAGGCACAGGGAGGCTGTTATTGCCAGGAAAGAGGAAAGAAGCAGGAGTCTTGCCAACCGTCCACGGAAGGCTGGTCTTTAGGGAACAATGTATCCAGGAACCATTGCTCAGGCTGATTGCCAGGGGACGGCGGGGGGCCTAGCCTCGGTGCCCCCCTTCCTCGTGAGACCACCAGATCGGCATTTGTCACATGGGCGACACCGTCGCGGGTGTGGCACAGCCCATCCCTTCATGCACTCCAGCAGATCATAGATTGGGTAGGTGCTGGGTTGGGCCACCTCAAAGCCCTCTGTGTGGGTTTTGGTGGTAGCTGATTTGATCAGTCTGGGCTACTGGGACCATCCCCTCTTTTAGATGAGGTGGCAGGCCAGCTCTTCTACATCTATGGTGAGGGGTGTGGCATTCTCTCTCAAGTGTGGGACCAGGTCTCCTGTGAGGAATAGGACCAGATCTTCTGTTGCAGTGGCCAGTGAGGGGCAGGGCCAGCTATCCCAGAGTCAGTGAGGGGTGGTAGCCCTTGGATTGCAATACGCATGGTTCCTATGACCCCCTGTAGTAGCATGGGCAGTAGAGATCATCACAGACCCCAGCTGCAGCAGGACCACAGACCCAGACATGCCTGTTGGTAGCAGCTTGGGGCTGGACATCACCATAGCTCTGGTGGCAGTGCAGGTCACCTATATCAGTATAGCCCTGGAGGCAGCATGGCCTTTGGACAACAACAGGGTCTCAGGTGGCTGACCAGACCTCAGGTATCTGTGCAGCTTTCCGAGGTAACAGGAGCCATAGTTGATGTCATATCTTAACAACTGAGTGATCCTCCATTGTGTAAATGTACCACGTTTTCCTTATTCATTCTTCTGTTGAGGAACATCTAGGCTTTTACAGTTTCTGGCTATAATACAACAGCAGTGAACGTGGTTGAGAAAGTGTCATTTGGTCAGATTAAGCATCCTTTGGGTATATGCCCTAGAGTTGCACAGCTGGATTGAAGTAGGTTGATTCCCACCTTTATGAAGAACCACCACACTGCTTTTCATAATGGTTGTACAAGTTTTTCACTCCCACCAGCCACAGAAGAATGTTCTCCTTGCTCCATATCCCTGCTAGCGTGAGCTGTCACTTACGTTTTTTGATTTTAGCCATTCTGACCAGTGTAAGATGGAATCTCAGAGTAGTTTTGATTTGCATTTCTCTGATGGCTAAACTTTGCAGGTGTTCCTAAAGGTCTTAATATAAAAACCTGGAGCCAGATATTGGGGTAAATGCTGAAAGATCAGAGAGACAAAGGAACAAGCCACTAGAGAAACGTCTCATCACTACCGTGTAGCTAGAGTTTTCCTGCCTGGCCCACGGTCAGGATAAATCTCTCTCACCTGCCAGTCCCACAGCCGCTCAGACCCAACCAAGTAAACACAGAGACTTAAATTGCTTACAAACTGTATGGCCGTGGCAGGCTTCTTGCTAACTGTCCTTATATCTTAAATTAATCCATTTCTATAAACCTATACCTTGCCACATGGCTCGTGGCTTACCGGCATCTTTACATGCTGCTTATCCTGGCAGCGGCTGGCAGTGACTCCCTCCGCCTTCTTGTTCTTTTTATTCTCTCTGTTAGTCCCGCCTATACTTCCTGCCTAGCCACTGGCCAATCAGTGTTTTATTAGCAACGCATTTGCCATACAGAACATCCCACAGCACTACCGAATCCTCAGGATGAGTGGAAGGCAAGATCCTATCTCTACGAATCATCTGAGTCCTCAGCTGGAAGGCCTCTCAGTGGAAAGGACTATAGTCAGGAAAGCTCTAGTTCCTGTCTCCTCATGCCTTATGTACCTTTCTCCACCCAGCCATATCACTTCCTTCCTAGTGCTGGGATTAATGGTGTGTGTGCTTCCCAAATAACTGGTAGCAAAGGCATGAGAGCCCAAGTGCTGGGATTAAAGGCAGATCTCTGGCTCCTGAGTGGTAGGATTAAAGGTGTGTGCCACCACTGTCTGGCCTTTATGTTTAATCTAGCGGCTAGCTCTGTCCTCTGATCCTCAGGCAAGCTTTATTTGACACGCAATATATCTAAACTACGTCTAAAGATATTTAAGCTTTCTTAGTGTTTCTTAGCCATTTGAATTTTCTCTATTGGGAATTTTCTCCCCATTTTTCAAAAATTTATTTGTCTATTATGTACACAGTGTCCTGCTTGCATAAATGCCTGCATATAAGAAGAAGGCACCAGATCTCATTATAAATGGTTGTGAACTACCATGTGGTTGCTGGGAATTGAACTTAGGACCTCTGGAAGAACAGCCAGTGCTCTTAATCTCTGAGCCATCTCTCCAGCCCTGTGCTCCATTTTTCGATTGTATAATTTGATTTTTGATATCTAATTTCTTGAGTTCTTTATGTATTTTGGAAATTAATCCTCTACTGGATGTGGACTTCATAAAAAATCCTTTCCCATTCTGTAGGCTACCTCTCTGTCCAATTCATTGAGCATGGAGAAGTCTAGACGGTGTCTATGTAGAACCTTCACCCCTGTATCCTATTGTAGGGGAAGGTATTGTGCAGGCTATCAAAAAAGAAACATAAACACCAAACCAGCCATGAATCCTTTGAGCTACAATGTTGTCCTGCATGAAAAAATATACTAGGGCAATGGTGCCACAAAGCTTGTAGGAGTAACCAATCAACTTCTGCTTTGACTTAAGACCCACTCTATGAGATAGAACCCATACCTGACATTCTTTGGGTGAGCAAGAACCAGAGACTAGATAGCCCAGAGACCTGGGGTATAACCAAGCACTCCTGGTCTTAACAATGAAAGAAATGTAGTGATAAAATGATATCCTCCTAAAGATATCCAGCTAAACTCAGAGATCACTGTCTTATTCAGCCACCATTAGGGAAGCTTCTTATTGCAGCAGACAGGAACAAATATAGAGACTCACATCCAGACGTGTGTGTTTGTGTATGTGTGTGTGTGTGTGTGTGTGTGAGAGAGAGAGAGAGAGAGAGAGAGAGAGGGAGAGGGAGAGGGAGAGGGAGAGGGAGAGAGAGGAGAGAGAGCAGAGAGAGAGATCTTGGAACACATGAGTATAAATGTGGCATCTCCTTCAAATCTCTCCCTTAAGAACTCATGGAAACTCATGGAAGAGGGCACAGAAAGAGTGTAAAAGCCAGAGGGGATGGAGGACACCAGGGGTAGAAGTCCCTCTAAATCAACTGAGCAAAGCTCATATGAACTCACAGAGACAGAATCAGCAAGCACAGGTCCTGCAAGGGTCTGAACCAGGTCCTTGATGGATACACTACACCTTTCAGCTTAATATTTTTACAGGAATCCCAAGCATGTGAATGAGTTGATCTCTGGTTTTTGTGTCTTTTCTTGGGCTCTTTTCCTTCACTTGGTTTGCCTTATTCAATTTGATGTGAGGGTTTTCCTTTGATCTTATTATATTTTGTTTTGTTATGTTTTGTTGTTAACTTGTAGAAGCCTGTTCTTTTCTAATGAGAGATAGGGGGAGTTGATCTGGGTGGGACAGGAGGCAGCAAGGAGATGGGAAGAGTAGAGGGAGGGGAAAAGGATTTATTTTTAATAAAAAAAGAAAAATTTTCAAGATATGAATTCACACATACAGCAAAAATAGAAATCATTTTGAAATAACAGAAATGTGCCTTCAATGGATTTGACCAACTTAATAAAAACATTATACAAAGAATTACAAATATGGAGGCAGATACAGAGATCCACTCCAGGCACCAGGCTGAGTTCCAGGAATCCAATTGATGAGAGAGAGGAGAGATACTGCAGGCGAGGGACGTCAAGATCATGATGGGAGGACTTGCAGAGATGACTGGCCACACTAGTGGAAACACATGAACTGTGGACTGGTGGCTGTGGAGCTCCCATAGGACTGGACTAGGCCCTCTGGATATGGAAGATGGTTGTTTGGCTCGAACTGTTTGGGGGGCACCCAGGCAGGGAGATGGGGATCTGTCCCTGGTCTATGGGTAGGCTTCT
>CABHPP010001064.1:0-20777 GCA_902168425.1 Peromyscus attwateri | reverse complement strand
GCTGTGCGTACCGAGTGCTGGGATTATGGGCGTGCGCTACCGCGGCCCGGCGAAAATTTCTTAAGAAAGAAAAATTTAAAAAAAAATATTAAGAAAAAAATTTACTGTTTGAAGTCTTAGTGCCTGTGTAGGCATTCAATAACTTGCACAATTATGCCATGAAATACTTTTTATTCATCAAAATAAAATCTCTCCTTGGTTTTCTGTCATCAATTTTCTTACCTGTAACTCTTCCCAGACCACTCCCCATAACCTCCATGATTTCATGTCTATTTTATTTTATTTTTTTGAAATAAGCCAATGAGTCTAATTTTTGCCACCTATACACTCCTGGTTGTGGTCATTTTTTATTGTTAGTTAATAAATTGTATGGCTAAGCAATACTTTGCCCACTCATTTCCTCGTTGTAGACATGTCAACTACTTCATGTAGACATGAAGATGCACTTCTGATTTTAATCACATCACTGTAAGAGTTCTTGTTTTCAGAGATCGGGGAGAACCACAGCACAAACAGCATCTTCATAGTGTGAGAGGACTACCATACTCATGAACTCAAGGACCATGCAGTTGCCCGTACAAGACCTGAATAGAACCAAACCAGTCGGCATTCTAGCATGGAGTGGAGGTGATGGGCTCATGAGCCCCTACCCCTATGAGAAGCTATTGGAGGTTTATGGTTTCTGAAAACACTCTAATTACTTATCTGACTTCCCACTTATAAGGAAGTTCTTACTGTCAAAATCCACTGCCTGTGTGAGCATTGTCAAGACCTAGGAAGATGAGCTGGCAAGCTCAGGTTCAGATGATTTGTGTTTGGATGTACAACATTCTATATTTTATGCTTAAAATTTTATGCTTACATTTGAACTTTAAACTTTTCTTGTAAAGGTATCATTGTTTTGTAGTCAAAAGAATGATATGATAGTATATTTGGATACAGTCCAAACTCTAACAGTAAAGTTGCCATGTAACTTAGAGAAGTCATAAATCTTTAGGTGCAAAATTTCTTCATTTTGTTAAATCAATATATTTTATATTTGTCTAAGAAGTACTTAATAACCTCAGGTCCAACAAATGGTTCTGTTAATAATGATTAGGACACAGTTATTAGTCATTTATATCTAATTGCAAACTTCAAAACTATGAAATTTTGGGAAAGTTATTCACAAGGAAGATTTTTTTTAAAAAAATCACAACTTGTCCTGTTGTCCTACTTAATTTTGACTGTCAACCTAACAATGTCTGGTGCTACCCTCAAACAAGTCTCTGTGCGTGCCTGTGAGATATTATCTAGAATACCCATTTTAACTATAGGCAGCATTATTCCATAAGCCAGGGTAGACTAAGAAAAAGCAAGCTGAGCTCTGGCATTCATCACTGTTTCCTTCTTGCAGATGAGATGTGACCTGCTGATGCCATGGTTTTCCCACTGTGATGGTCTGTATCTCGAGTGAAAGACAAAACAAACCCTCCCACCTTAAGTTGCTTTGATCAAAATTTTGTTATTGCAGCAAAACAAGTAACTAACACATGTATGTAATGATAGAATACTTCAAGTCACAGCTTATTTTAAGATTTTTAGCTAAATATTTTATAAAGGCATGCACGGAGAGTTGAAAAATAAGTGATAGCTACCATTAACACCATCCAATTTATTACAGGGCTGCAATCTATCAAGTTAGTAACACAAGCCAATTACAGACAAGTATTACATGATCTCAATAACACGAAGATTCTGCAGTGACAATTATATAGGGCTAGGGCGTGGATTGGTGGTTTGAAGTGGGTGGGGTAGGTGAAATAGAAAGTCAATCAGCATGAAAGGTAGGTTACAAAACATCGCTAAGTTCTAATGATGCGCTGCATTTGTGCCTGTGCCAAGAATAATGTTTATGAATCTAAAGTTTCATTAAACGAGCAGATCTTTGTTAAGAATCTGTGATGTGGTACCATGAAAGTAATGAAGCAGGAAATAGAGAAACACTCAGACAAGTGCCTCATGTTCTGACTCCTGTACAGATTCTAGCCTCTAAGTTCCATAAGTATGTATTTGTGGAGTGTGAGTACTGGTATAGATCATACATCTAGAAAGGGGATCATGGCAGAGGGGTAGTTTTAAGAAAGCAGAGTAAAGAAGGCGATAGACTAAGTTTGACAAGGAAGTGAAGAGGGCGCTAGTGGCGTGGGAGACAGAAGTGGGGCTGCAGGCATGGGAGGGAGGAGACGAAGCCGGGGATGAAGCTAAATAAAGCTTATGTGAAAATGCCGGAAGTAAACCTGGTACTTTGTCCATTAATTAACCGTGAATCAAACAAACAATAATGGTCTTTGTGACCTATAGCGTACCCCTTGTCTGTCTTTATATTACATTTCCTAACACGGTCAGCAGCAGTGTCGTGAAAACGGTTAGAGCGGATTTTCCCAGAAGTGATGTGGAAATGCACTTACACAGAACAGAGGTTTACTAAATGCATTTGCAAGTTTGGGGGCATGATATTGATCTGAATGCAGATAGGATGGTGAGAACATGAGATTCTGCACTGAAGAAAATCAGGATTAAACTGGCTCTGTGTTCCAAACAGCTAGATTCTGTAATCAGAGCTCTCCCAGATGTTCCCAGAGGCTCCCAGGGCAACCATGTGAAAATAAAGGTATGAGGCAATAAGAGAATTCTGGATCCTGGGGATTTATTTATTTTAACAAAACGCTTTCAAAATATCTTATCAGAGTTATCTAAGGACTGAAGATATTTCAATGCAGTTTATAAAATTTCGAACTTGGTGCTGTTTTTTGGAAATTGAAAAAGCTTCAGGCTTTTTTTTTTTTTTTTGATTAGCCTCTTCTTTATAAGAAGATCCTGTTTGCCATAGCAAGGAAAAGTTAGGATGAAAGAGAAAATGTTGTCAGAGACGATAGGATGGAAGTTGGAAACTACTAATTGGATTTCTGCTTGAGGCCATTTCTAAGACCGTACACACACATACACACACACACACACAAACACACACACACACACACACACACACACACACACACAAGACACTGACTGAAAGAGCAAACTTTGGTTTTGATTTTAAGCAAACAGCACATTTTGTGGACTGAATAGCATAAACATCAGGAACTAATCTCTTACATAAGTGTTTTTATTATCTTCCCAAAGTTGAGCTCACACTCCAGGGAGAAGGGGGCAGGATTTTATTCCACACACCCCTTTTGTTGGCTGACTGTAACATACAATTAAAGCTGTCATCTTTGTAAGTACGTGAGATGAAAATGATTCTTGTTCATATCCATCAGAAAGAGCGAAACATTTGTCCTAAGAAAAGGTAGATTTTTGTTTTAAAATGTTTGGGAGGTTTTTTTTTAAAAGAGAACTTTAAAACACAGGGCGGGTCAGCTTCCAGCTAGAGGACTGTTTTTAATTAAAACCGTGTTCAACATGCTTGCTGCAGTTTTCCTACTTTTCTGTTACATAAAGATGTACTGATTCAGCAATTATTGAATCTTGGACACATTATAAAACTTTCTTTTGAGACGACTTAGCCAACAAAATCAGCTGTGCTTCATTAAACAATATAACACTCTGAGGAAGAATGTTTCTTAAATTGCTCCCGAGGCTTTCTTACTTGTAGACAAGATCCAAAGTATGTAAAGAGCCTTCTCATATTTAATCTGATTGAAGAAGTAATAGCAAAATAGCGAAAGTAAATTTATGTATGGAAAATCAGCGATCCTGAGAAACTGTAAAACTTAAGTCAGGCTCCATGCTCAACTTCGTGAGTCTTTGCTTTACCACATGGGTAAGTGAAACTATTATTTAGCCCTTAAGGTAAAAGAAACTTTGTGTTCTAAGAAACATTGTTACATTTTCGTGTGCTATGAGCATGTTTTACCATAACACGCATACACACACACACACACACACACACACACACACACACACACACGTGATTATATATACATATATACATATAACATTTCTATAAGATAGACTACACTTCTACATTCGTAGTTAGGAAATTCAGCATCCCTCTCTTACAAATTCATAGAACTTCCAGGCATCTAGTGAAAGATGTAGAAGACTTGATCATCACACATTACTAAGATGACACAATTGATATTTATAGATAAAACACTTTCCCCAACAAGAATTAAATACACATTTTTTCTAGCGCACACAAAACATTTCCCAACAATAACAACAACAACAACAAAAACAAACTTTGTAAGGCTAAAACAAATCTCAAAGCTTTGTGAGAGTTTACATGATAAGGAGTGAGCTCCTTTATCATAATTAAATAAATTAATTTTAGTAAAAGAGAGAAAAAAAATCCAAGAGCTCTGCCCACTGGAAGAAAGAAGAACAAAATTTCAGTGACTGATGGTTCAAATATGAATCTCAAAAGAGGTGGAACACGTTAGATTTACACAGGGATAAAGTTTCAACAAGTCAAATATCTGGAATACTGGAGTGCACACAAAGCTGTTTCAAGAATAAAACTTATAGGATACATGATTATATTAAAAAGCAAGCAAAGGTCTTTAGTCAATTATCTAATTAAAAAAACTCTAGAGAACTAAGAGTCAAATAAATCAAGAGAAGTAAGGTAAATGTTAAAATCAAGACAAGAAAAAACTCAATGCAATTGAACATTAGAAAACAAAAAGCCCTTGGAAGTATGAAAATGGTGTTTATGAAAATGACAGTATGAGAAAATAAACCTTTATTAATAGATCAATTCATTCAAAGCTATAAACTATAAAATCTCAACTAAATAGAATTAAACCATATGGCTAGTGTTATAAACATTAACGAAACTAAATGTTACAAAGGCTTTGAAAACAACTCCATATGTGGATAGTTTCATTGGAGAATTCTACCAAATTTTTAAAAAATAGGTGGCCATTTTGCACAGTCTGTTTCAGAGAAAGAAAAGGAGATAAATGTTCTTATTTTATTTCATGATAGAATTACACTAATAACAAAATCAAAGAGGGTGGAATGAAAGAAAACATAGGCCACTACCCATTATGGTATGTACCCAAAATTACTAAGCAGTTTGAATTCAGTGACATACACAAATAATTTTATCTCATGACAAAACAAATAATATATCTCATCAGTTAAAGAATCAACTGATCATACTGGAGAGATTATTCAGCAATTAAGAGTACTTGCTGCTCTTGCATAGGTCCAGGGTTTGGTTCTCAGCACCCGCATGGCAGCTCATAACCACTTATAACTCCAGTTCCAGCAGATCTACTGCGTTCTTCAGGTCTCCTTGTGGTGTGCATAAGTTCACATAGGCAAACACACACACACACACACACACACACACACACACACACACACACAAATAAATTTTAAATTAAAAAAGTCAACTCAAACTTAAATATAGGAAACAGCATGACTTGCTGTTTTGCTGCTCCAAATTGCTAAAATGTCTTCTGTAAGATCGAGGTGTGCTACTATAAGGTAGACACCCAAAAGAAATGAAATGAATATGTCCAAGAGTTATCTGTACTCAGGTTTACTGCAGTGCTATTAACAGTATCTAAGATATGCAACCAGCCAAGACATTCCTAGATATATGAATGAATAAAGACAACGTATAAACATGGAATGGAATTCTATACAATCACATGGAAATTGGAATACTGCCATTTATAACAACATAATACTCTTGAAGATAATTTTATTAAATCAAATAATTCAAACACAGAGAGGCAAACATGGCATGATCACACATATGCAGAAGCTCAAAAGCTGATTTCATAGAAGCTAAAGTTTGGGTGATGGTAATTAGAAATTAGGGACATAGTGGGAGAGAGGACGGGGAAAGGTTAATAAATGCTATTGATTTCCAGTTAGGTTGGAGCAAGAAGAACAGATGTCTTATTGCACAGCAGGATGGTTATAGATAAAAGTGGTTTTCCATAGACTTCCAAAAGCTAGGATAAAAGATTTTGAAAACCTTCATGGTCTAAAATGTCAGGCAAACAAAGAAATAGATATTTCTATGTGATTTAAACATTATACCTGGTGAGGTCATAGAATCTGGAGAAGCTACTACAGTCATTTTCCTAACTAACTAACTACTAACTAACTAACAACTAACTAACTAACTAACTAACTAGCTAACTTTAACTGTATTCCAATAACTTTCTTTATACCCACAGATAAGTATAGCTCTCATTCATCATCAATGAAGCTTCTTTTTGCAGCAGATAGAGACCATTACAGGAATCCACAGCTGGTAAAATATGGAGAATGATTAACTCTCAAGTGTTGTACCCTACTTGACAGATCAACAACATGACTCTTACCTAAGGCTCAGGGAATATTTCAGAAAAATGGTCCAAAAAGTTTGTAAGAGCCAGAGGGTCTGGACCTCTGCTCTGGGATTCTGTCTTTTATACACACATGCCAGAGACATTGTATCCACGAAATGGGTACATCAAACAAGACCTGCACAATGGTAAATGGTAATACCAGTTAACATGCTAAAATGGATTGGGGGAATCTCACAAAGGACCACCTCCAGATGAAGAGTTTCATGGAATTAATGGATGCTGAGAGAGGGAAAATCAGTTTTCTCCAGGGTGAGAGCCCTGATAATTTATCTGATTCCAAATGGTTAGCCCTAAACATGTGTACATAGAGATGGCATTAATGAACTTGTATTTGTAAATGTGAAACAATAATAGTCAAAGAAAAAGAGGTCATTAATTTGATAGGTAATGAGAGGGGTTGGGGAGGGAAGGGTAGAAATTATGTAACTATAGTACTTATGTATACCATAAGAATATGTATGCCGTCTAAAGAAAAGAGTTTAAAAATTAATTTTAAAAGGGTGTAAGACTGGTTTAGTTGCCTTTCTGATGTGGTGAGAAAACACTCTGACAAGGGCAACTCAGGGGAAGAAATGGTTTGTTTCTCACACTTCCATGTCACAGTCCCTCATGCAGGACGTCAAGGCACCTCTGGGGTTTGCGCTTGCACATGACTATAGTAGTTCTCATCAAGAATGACAATGGCAGAGGACTTAACTCAGTACTAGGATTACTTAGTGGGAGAAAAAGCCCTGACTTTCATTCTCAGTAATGTAAGAAAAAAATGAAAAAAAAAATGGCTAAATTTAAGGTTGAGGTTTCCAACCATCACCATGGAAGAGATTGCCAAACTATAATCCATGGAAAAAAAATCCAGTCTTGGCCTGTTTTAGTATGAACTATTTGCTTAAAATGATCTGCATTTATGTAACCACTTAAAGCTTGAAAAAAACTAATAAAAGAATGTTTCAGGACATGACAGCGTGTGATGTTCAGATCCGTGGCAAGTGCTAGGGAAGAACTACTTTAGATGCAGGAGTGTGGGTAAGCAAAGCAATCCAACGTTTAATTGGAGATACATTTGTCTTTTCCAGTAGAGAAAAGGAGGAAAAACATGGAGACTGTTACCTCCTATTTACTTGTCAGATTTATTTCCATTCACAAAATAAAACATGTAATGGCACATAGGTAAATCCACGGCACATGTGGCGACATATAGATTATCAGAAATGAGCTGAGTTTAAATGTAAGAGCTAGTCAATAGTTAGCCTGAGCTAATGGCCGAGCAGTTGTAATTAATATAAGTCTCTATGGGTTTACTTGAGTCTGAGCAGCTGCGGACCTGGCAGAACACGGGAAAACTTTCAGCTACACAGTCGCTAATTCCTTCTCATGGCCATCCTCAAAGGGTGAATCACTCTGATGGCTAATAAGACAAACATCATAAAAGCCTGACATTAAAATTAATTTATCCCAGTCAGCCATGTATCTCTCTGTTTCAAAGTAACTGGGCTCAAACAGGTTAGGAGGCAACAAAGTCACATTCAGGCAACAAAACCAATGTCAGGTCGTCTGTTAAATATTTATCTATCAAGACACTATCACAGCACCAATTACAGTGTGTTTACTGGAAGAATCATTCGGATCAGTCTGCACTGTAAGAAATGTTTGAATGATTCAGAAGAGACTTTGATATTGGGGTTAAAAAAAGAGCTGAAAGGTTCCATTGTTCTATGACTAGGAGTGGATGTCTTGAAGGGTTCAGAAAAAGTTCACATTAACCTTAACAAATATGTTTTCCATATTTCATTGCCAGAATGGAGAGAAAACAGAAGGTTAGAAATTAGTGAAAAATTCTGATCTCTCTTGGGTTTTCTGGACTTGCCTAGAGGAGGAAGTACCCAAAATCACATGGGGAGGCTAATGCCTTTTTCCCATTGTTTTTGCCAAAACTAAAAGTATTCCACAGAGTTTTATGCCTAAGCTAACAACAGACTAAAACTTGCAATTTTTCAGGCTCTCAATTGTTGGCATGATTCTGTTTGTCCATTTTTAAAACTCAAATATTTCAGAAATTAATAAGTGGATATCATAGGCTAACTCAAAATCAAAATTTTGTGTATCTGGCAGTTAACATGATTTTTATCCCAAAGGAAATTATGACTGAAATGTGTATTTTATTGATATTTTAAAATAAAAACCTGTGATTATTAAGTGGTAATTGATTGGTCTTGGAATACTTAAATTATTTCAATTTTCAAAGTCTTCAGCTTAAGTTACTTGCAAACTGGGTACCTGTGGAAGATTGAGCTTGAGGCTTTAAGACATTTTTATACTGCCCACCTTTCTGTGTTAATTAATTATGCATTTATTTATTTTTAAATAATTTATTTATTCATTGAAAAATCTTGTGTTTTCCAAATAGTATTATTTTGGATTAAATGCAGACATTTTTTCCAATAGAACATATAATATAGTTAGTTTATTTACTCCCTTGAATGAGCTATTTTTAAAATGCTCAAGAAACAAAGAACATGGTTTTATGACTACAGCTTTCTGGTTATAATAGTGTTCTGTCTTTACCTGAAATTGGTTGGTTTTTTTTTTCTGAAATTGCTAATCTTCTGACCCTCAGTTTTCTCATCATAAATAAATGATAATTATATGCATCTTACTTGGCAGTTATAGGTTTAGAGTATAATAATCTATGAAGTGCTGAGGACATTTTCAGGGCCAAGGTGTGTGATCCATCAACAGGGCTTCCTTTTTATCCATTTGCTGTATTGTCTTTGTTCTTAATCTTTAAAATGCACAGTAGCAGTAATGATGATGTCATGAGCCAGTGATGTACATATATAAGAAATAATTCTTCATGTTGATAACAATGAATGGCATTATCTGTCAAGGTCTAGAAACTGTATGTGGAATGATTGTCCTAAGTGCCCTTCATCCATGTGCATTCAGCTCAAAGATCCAAGAGATATTATCATTTGTAGACTGACTCACCGGTGGCACTTTAATATTTTTATGGCTGCTCAAAATGTGTCTCATTATTTATAAGTCATGTCTCAAGCTATAAACTCCTCAAAGTTGGTAGAATCTCCTGTATTGTTCAGTAATAATGCATACCATATACACCAAATATTCCTCATATTTTTTTTTCACCAAGTGGTTGTTTGATAGGTGATCAGATGAATAAACACTAATGAATCAAAGAAGAACAGAGCTCTGCTCTGGCTATTTGATTTTCATGCTGACACCTATGCAGTCTGTGCTTTATTTCTTACTTGATAGTTTTACTCCAGTGTTTTAACTGCATTTAAATTATCTTCAGGAGTTACCTTGAGAAACCCATTACTCCCTGCTCTTCTGAGGTTATATAATCTGATATAACTGTGCTGAAGCACTCTCAATAGACAAAATGATAAGACTGAGTGTTCAGCATTCAGATTTAACATTTCCAAGCCAGTGGAAATCTATGTCTGTATCATTGGAAATGGGCAGTAAGCTTCAGACCTTCTTTTGTTTTTTTATAGAAGTTCAAAGCATAGACATTAGGCAATTGAGTCTAAAGTTCAGAAAGATAATGATTATCTGAACATTGACTTACTGTATAACATACGGCATCAACTTGTTATCTGCATATCTTATATTATTTTTTCAATAAACTTACTGAACATTCATATTTCCAAACAAGCAATGTGTCATTGCAATCATCAGTTTATGCAATTACCTATAAACAAAATTCATGTTGACTTTTGTAACCACTGTATGAAGTATTGGGTAAAATACATATCTTGGTAAGTAATGAGAAAATGGTGGTAATAATGCCGAAATCTTTTCAATAAAATGGTGTACTATTTTCATGTCCTTCCATATGCATTAAAATGTCTCTAGATTATTAGTTGCTCAACCTTCCAATAGTATCTGTAAATTTTGTAGTCCACTAGTGCATGAAACCATTGGTTACATGAAAACTCTAATGATCTATTCTCTCCAGACGTGTTACACACTCCCTCCTAGGCGTGCTTTCAGGTCTCACAGACATTTCTCACTCCAGTCAAGCTGACAGTGAAGACTAATTATCATAACTACTTATACATAATGTGAAATAAATGCTATGTAGATTCTTCTTATGTTTAAAAAATGACAAGGAAAAGTCACACATGTTGTGTGCATATGCAGAGCTTTTATGAATGTTTATTTTTTTATCTGTGATTGGATATCTATACCTCTACAAATGCCAGGAGACAGTTATGGGTGTATTTGTATACATGTCACAATCACCATTAAATATACAGTCATGTGTATTTTGGACCAATGACAGTGCTAGGTATTTTATAACCCAGTTTAGTGTCCTGATATGTTTCTACTACTGTGGTAAATTGCCATGATCAAAAGCAATTTGGGGAAAAGGAATTTATTTCAGCGTACATGTCCTGATCACAGTCCATCATCAATGGAAGTAAGGACAGGTACTCAAGGCAGGTCCCAGGAGGCAGAAACTGAAGCAGAGACCACAGAGGATTACTGCTTACTGGGTTGCTCTCCTGGCTTGCTCACTTGGTTTTCTTAAATACTTCCAGGCTTCCTACCCAGGGTTGACACTTCTCACATTGAGTGAAAAAGCCCCAAGGTGTTGGAAGCATTTTTTCAATTGAACCTCCCTCTCCCCAGATGATCCTAGCATAGAAACTCCCTGCAACAGTGTTTAGTGGCCTGTATCTAGGTTTGTATCTGTGTATTCTATGATGTTTTCCCAATAAAATAACCTAGTGATAAACTTCTCAGGACGGATCCCTGCTCTGTCACTAAGGGACACATAATTGGATGGGTTTCCAACTTTCATGCATGTAAACGATAAACTAATAAGCATAATAATATTTTCCAGTACTATTAAATTTATAATTTTTTTCTTATCAGCTATGTAAAACTCTGCCATATGGATGTATCAGAATTTTCTTGATCCAGACTATGCCCATGAAAACAGATGCTTCCAAATTTTATGTGTTAAATATTGTGAATGGTGTCACAAATGTCTTTGAACTGAAGATCATTTCCATGTGTGCTTTCATGTAAAGACCATCTATATGGAGCAACTGTTTCCTGGATAACTTCTTCTAGGATATTTGCTGATGGACATTTTCCCTTCATTTGCAGTCACATCAGCAAACTTGTTCTGTAAGTTCCTGCAGCAATATATTAAATATATACATACAGGCACACACAAACACAGACACACATGCATGCATGCGCACATGCACACATACACTTCATATATATACACATATATATGACATAAGAACAGCAATGCTATTTTAAACTGTTATGGACCTTATCTGTAAGGGAAAATAAAATGTGCAGGGCATTATAAATTCAGCACTAAACCAGCTACTAAGTAATTAGTACCAAGCAACTGTGAACTGGCTGAGCTCAGGGGAGTCAAGGTCATTAAGGGCCAGACCAATATTCTCCAATTTTCATCATAACTATCCCATCTCTTCAGACACTTTGTCTAGTTTTATATGCTTCTTGATGTATGATAGTAAATATGCATGAATGATTTTCCATTAACTTATTTGATTTATATCATCAAATTGTCACATTCTAGTTTAAACAAATTCGATGCTTTGTAAGTGCCAAAAATAAAACAGTGAGATCCCCCTCCCAAATTTGACAAAGATCCTTAAACTCTCCAGAATATTATAGGTTTCTCTTTGCATATTCCAGTGACTCCGTCTTATTGTTTTTCTGATGACACTGTTTTTCTAACCAGGGGTTCAGTCTTATACATGGTTGCAAATATTGCCTCTTCTCACTCATGAGGGTAACAAACCATGAAATAAGATTCTATGTGATACATTCTCAACTTTCAATGGATTACTAAAACATTGCTATGTGGAATAATTGAAGTTTCCTTGATATTAATAATCTATTCATTTAAAGTATTTACCCCTAGGGCTGACGGGATGACTTGGTAAGGACATGTGCTTGCCACCAAGCTCAATTGTCTGAGTTTATTCATGAAATCTATATGGTGGAAGGAGAGAAATGAATCCTAAAAATTCTTCTGTGATCGCCAATGTATCTGGTAGTATGTATGTGTGAATGCCCACATATACACACACAGATAAACACACACAGACACACAAACACACTGAATAAAATGTTTCTTACTTTCTATTAAGATTACTCCAAGTCCGAGTGTCCTTTGGATGTACTGAGTTATTTGACACCCATTGCCCACAGTCGTAGAATACCTTGCTTTCCAGAAGTTCTATGTTCAGCAGAGAGCAAAGGGATATTTGTCATGAAAGAAGTGACTATCCATCATGCAGCCTCCAACTCCATGACCCAGTGATGGTTTTTGTGGAGAGGGAATGAGAGAGGGAAAGAAATAACAGTGAAATATACTAGTGACCTCTCTAGTCCAGCTCTTTTGCTGTAGAAGTGTGTGGCCCCCGGGATGACAGTCTCTTCTTTGGCTGGAACTTGTGTCTAACCAAAGTAGCATTTCAACATCATTTTCAAGTTTAAACCTCTGGTTAGCCTCATTCAGCGTATGTTGTTTGGGGGTAAACCAGACCCCAATAATTTATACTTATCTCAAGGCCAATAACAACTGGATCCTCAAAAAAAAAAAAAAAAGCCAAAAAACCATCAACAAAAGAATGGGTTGGATCTGTCGTTGACAGTAAATGTTGGCTTGTTAAGAGCTCTACTGACCCACTGTTAGTGGCAAAAGCTTATTTTTGGTACAAAGTGCCAATGCCTACTGTGTCCCATGGATGTACTCCCAACTTTCAGATATCAATGAGCAACATGAGAAAAATGACATTTCTTCATAAAGATGTTGCAGTTGAAACCTAGGCTGTCTGAATGTGGGTGACAGTAGTGTGGCTTGGTCTGTTTGTGAGGCCCCTGGCAGTGGGACCAGGATTTATTCCTGATGCATGACCTGGCTTTTTGGGTATCCCATTCCTTATAATGGGCTGCCTTGTTCAGCCTTAATGTAGGGAGGAGGGGCTTGGTCCTGCCTCAACTTGATGTGCCAGACTTTATTGACTCCCCATGGGAGGCCTTTATCCTCTCTGAGGAGTGGATGAGGGGTGGGGTGGGGAGAAGGTAAGGGGAGAGAGGGAGGAGGTGAGGGAGGGGGAACTGTAATTGGTATGTAAAATGAAAAAACAATTTAAAATAAAAAAAAAGAAAATTTAAAAAAAAGAGAAATTTTATAGAGATCTTTCTCTGAATGTATTTGCACTGAGATGTTTTCATTGTGTGTTCATCAAGCATTCCCTTAGGCATATACTCTGTGTAATCAGAACAATTTAATGATAATTGTATTAGAAAACTTGTGTTGAATACATATTGATTTAATTTAGTTATTTAAATACATTTTAATTAAAATAGAATTACATCACTCTCCCTTCCTCCCTATAGTCCCTCCCAGATACCCTCCCTCCAGTTCATATAATTTTACCCCATGAATGTAATCCTCCATGTTCATGTTTATAAATGGCATTCTACAAAAGCTTAAATAATAAGATACAGTATCACTATTGCTGCATCTGTCATTCATATACAATAAATATGCTTGTATTCACTATTTGACTAAATAAGATCAGATGTCATGCTTTACCCATCCCACATAGCTAATAGTGGCATAGGAAAATAAAATCAATGAGTCTAATGTTGGATGCATCCAGACCTAAGTGGGGTAATTTGCTTGAGTTCAATAAAATATGAAGTTAAAGTAGTTTTGTATAATTATACTAAATACAAGGAATATCTAATTAACAAATACAATTTCATCAAAACTTAAAGTACATGGCAAGTTATAGTACAAGTTTGGCAGAGACTATCAATGATGGAGGGAAGATATTATAAAAAAAAAAAAATCCAAACAGCAAACAGAAGACTCAATAGTGAGACAGTGGGAGTAGAGTCTGAAGGCTGCTCTGGAAAACAGTTGAAGTTCAATCAAGTCACGTTTCAGAATGGTAAGAACTTCAAAGAGATGTTATAGTGCTTTTGAGATTATTTAGTTTTCGAAAATAGTTAGAAGAGGTTATTGTAAGAAAATGAGATATCAAATGTTAAAAGGATGTGAGAGCCAGGCAGTAGTGGCACATGCCTTTAATCCCAATACTCGGGAGGCAGAGCCAGGCGGATTTCTGTGAGTTCAAGGCCAACCTGGTCTACAGAACGAGATCTAGGACAGACACCAAAACTATGCAGAGAAACTCTGTCTCTAAAAACCAAAAAAAAAAAAAAAAAAGATATGAGAATTTTCAGGTGAGAGGACCACTGGTTACAGGATCGTGTGTTTCAGAATGCAGGTTTCATAGTGGTCCTTTGCCTTTGAGGGTTTTCTATGATGGATCTACTGGAAAAGTAAACTAGAACTTTCTAGAGTCAGACAGACCATCCCACTGTGAAGCTATAAGCCATTGATTTAAAAAATAAACTTCTTTTAGTAATTAGAATATATATCTTCAAAAGTTAATAATTTTGTTGAATAACTGATGGCAGGACTCATCTGGAGTTACTTCAGGCTCACCAATTTCCCTTCTGACTGATTATGTAGACAACAGGTGTCCATGTGCCATGCCCCAGGGCCATTCCTGCCTCCTGTCATGAATCCTTCACTCTGGAATTTGGATGAAGACAGGAAAATACATTCTTCCAAGTCTCATGTTTTCAACTTCTAGAACGAGAAATCAGAAGTGGACTATTGAATCATTTATTCAGCAAATTTCTTTAGTTCCCCTGACCAATGTTCACGATATATTCCATTATATTTTCATTTCATTCATAAACCCACCATTTGAATTTATGAATTTTTTAACCATAGTATCTTGAGTTTTCTTGATACAAAAGTATGGCTGACTATGGAAACTGTTTTGATAAAAAAGGATAAAACGTTGGTACAATCTCTGATCAGTTTAAAATTATTCAGATTACAGTTGAATACTGTGCATTTGAACATTTCTTAGGAAACCACAGAATACCTCGTTTACCTGCCTCTAACAACTTCTGTAAGCCAAACTCATTCTCAACCACTTGTTCCTGTAGTCTAATGTCCCAAATATTGCAAACCTTCCAAAGCTACAAAGGATACTAGGTTCGTTTTTTTTTTTTTTTGTTGTTGTTGTTGTTTCAATATGCATCCTTAGAACTACTCTACTTTTTCATCTGAATGCCATAATTACGGGAGCAAGGCCTCTCAGTGTATCAGTTACATATTTTTTTTTATGAAAATAATTTACTTGTTTGTCTCACTACATTTTTTTTTATTCCTAGAAGAGGATAATGGTTGAAATATTTCATTTTTGCATTCTCAGAACAGAAGACAATAGCAAGTATATAGAAATTGTATTGTGATGATTTAATGAATATATTAATGGATAAGTGTGTATTCACTGTCTATATTACTATTGCCCACACATTCTAGTGGCTTTTCTGCTCAAAGACTTTTCTCATATTTCTTCGTCTAGCAAATTTTATCATTCCAGTGTTTTCATGGTGCTTGGTGAATGTTAGTCATGAAGACTGTCTTGATTCAGCCATAGTGTTGTACCTCCGGTAATTCTAGCACAAAAGTCCGAGACAGAAGGCTTTTGAGTTCTATGCAAGCAGCAATACTATGACCTTGTCTCAAAACTAAACAAAACAAAGCCTAAAATTTTACATGCATAAAATGAAGTAACTAAAAATTCCCCCAAATCAAATTCTACTTTAAATAATATGTCTTAATCTCCCTTTAGAAATGATTTTTCATATCTTTCAACTCTCCAAATAATTATTTTTTAGATATTTTGACAATATTGTGTATCTCCTCTATAAAGTTTAGAGATATTTAAGTATCCTATTTCGTCATTTTAAAATATATTGTCTTCTTTTCTTTGTTTAGACTGTTTAATGATGATAGACAATGCTTCTTCCATGTTTGCCTCTCCCACACCTTGTCAGAGTTGCCTAATTTTGATACAGTAACGTGGCACAAGGAAGGCAGAGCCATACTATGTGTCAGGGTTTCAGTGATGACCTTTATAGAACCTGACAGGGAGAGGTGAGAATGACTTCATTAAGCTTCAGAGACATTACTGAGGATGAGATGAAGTTGTATCCACTAAAGGGGTACAACATGTACATGTGATGTATGAAGGATGTTCGTAACAGAGAACTTGTTGCAAGTCAGAAAGGAGAACATTTTCTATCATTGAGGTTTTAGTTTACCAAAGTCTCTCATGCACGTGTCCTATCCAGTGGTACTATTGCTGTCCTGAAACACCATAAACAAAAGCATCTTAGAGATTTAGTCTATAATTCCACATCACTGTTGAAAGAAGTCAGTAATGAAACTTTCCCAGGGGCATGCCCTGAGAAGATTTCTCCCAGAGTCCTGGGGAAGACACTATGGCCAGAGATGGGGTAATCCGAGGGAAAAGAATCTATGTACATGACGCTCTTATGTCCATTTACTTTATTTCTCTAAGACAAAATCCTATCTATACAGTTTCAGTTCCATCTTCACACTCAGCTCCTCTCTGTAACTACTTTTCCTGTCCTCTCATAGCCCCAACTAAGCTCTTCTTCCATTGATCTCATCTTCGTCTTCCATTCTTCCATCTCCAATGTTTCTTTCCTTTCATCCTCTCCTAACCTCATTCAAATCCACCTACAATCTGCAAAAACTTTTCCTTCTTCCTCTCTCCTCTAGTCATGACGCACTCACCCTACCATCTACAGATAATTTGGCCTTGTTCCTCTCTCCTCAGGCCATGGGACTTTGACTGAACCAGGAATTCTGCCCCAGCCTTCACTCAAACTTGGATACGCAAAAAACCATTTGTTCTGAGTTAATAGTTCTGGAATGCCATTTGGCCAATCTGGGGAAGGAAAGTCTGAGCTTCATTTGCACAAGAAACAAAGCTATGCATCTACAGTCTTCCTGTGTCCTAGGCTCTGTAGAGGTGTTACCTAGTACAGATCAGCAGTAGGTCTATGGAGCTCATACTGCTTGCTGTTGTGGCCTAGTAGTATATGAGTGCACAGAAATTCATAGCAAGAAACAGCTGAATAACACTAAATATTCCCTGATATATAGAGGCTTACCTCTAGAATGATTCCTTAGCGTTTCTAGGTACAGCTTTATTATATACAGCTGAATCTCTATAATATATTCTTGTGGCTTGCAGCAAGTCAGGACAGGAACTCAACCTGCTTTCTTATAGAATTCAGGACCACTAACCCAAGGGTGGTCCTACCCACAATGGTCTGTACTCTTCCCCAGCCATCACTTATTAAAAAAAAAATGCTCTACAGTCTTGCTTGTAGCACAATATTATGAAGGCATTTTCTCAGTTGAGACTCCCTCCTCTCCAATGACTTTAGTTTCTGTTAGGTTGGCACAAACAAAGTCAGCACAACAAGCATTATTAAAAATAATGTATGAAGATGAACACCAGAGTGTTAGAGATACAGGTGCAAGGAACGTCTACTAAAGTGGATAAACCGCACTATAGCTCCACAAACATAGGGTCAGATAGAGAAGAATGACCACTCAATAGAGGGCATCTTCATACTCCTAAGAGTTGAGACAGCCCAGCTTCTTTATTGGCTACTTCTATTTTCAGTAACTTCTACATTCAGTAACTAAAATGTTATTGGGGTTCTCAAAGACCCTAGAAACTTCTTCAAAGTCAAAACAAGTTACATTAACAGGCATTCATTGCAAAACCTGAGTCCTAGGTGTGGTGTGGGCAGTGTGAATTGGTGAAGGCAGATGAAAAAGCATGTAAAAATGAATCTGGTATTTTCAAACATTGCCCATAATGTTTTGTCCATAATTCAATTTGAGCAGAAGAAAGCCATTATCAGGTCAATGGGATGTAAGAAAATGATTAAATTTTTCTCCCCTCTTACACGCATTCTTATGAAGTTGCTTCATTATATGAATCTACTATAGTGTAGTTTCCTTTGAAAATGTTGGAAAACAGCACAAAGGATCAGAGGAATATGTCCCTTAAGAAAACAAGGGAATATATTTCATCAGATTCTGATAAGAAGCCAATAAGGAAAGGATATTGCAGTAAGTCTATAGTGTATTGCTTAATTTAACTAGGGTTTTGAAAAATTACCAGAGATTAACAACCATGATAACAACTCCTGTTTTAAGCATATCTGTTTTTCATCCAGTGAGTCCTGGAAATGAAGACATTTCTGACTAAGGAAGGAAAAATTGATGTGGGCCAAATAGCTTTGGTTTGGGGGATGCCTATCCTAGTCCACTTGAGTAACCACTTATGTGAGATGCAAAGTGAAAACAGTCACCGCATTTAGTGAGGATACACAGAGATTGATAGCTTCCAGTGAAAGTTAGAAAACACCAGAGTTGGAAAGGAGTTCGGTTGGCATGCATTTTTAGTTATATAAAGAGTACCACCACAATCAAAAAATAAAAAAAAAGCAAATAACAAAACCTTGGAATCCATAAATACCAGGCAAGTCTTTGTAAGCCATAAAACAAGAGGAAGTCATGCCAGAGGCCTTGTGACCGAGCACTGGAACACACTGACTTTTTGAATCACACTCAAGATTAGCAATTGAGGATTTTGTTCTGTATCCCAGATGTGATGAACTCTCTGGATGGAAACAACATGGAAACAAAACATGAAGTAAAAAAAAAAAAAAAAAAAAACCTGAAATGTTGAATAAATCTACTTCAGTACTACTTTCAGGTTTTATTTTTGAGATTAACATAATTGCAACATTTTTCCTTCCCTATCCTCCCTCTAAACCCTCCCATACACCCTACCCTACTCTCCTTCAAGATGCATTTTACCACTGAGTAATACTCCACTGTGTAAATGTACCACATTTTCTTTATCCATTCTTCATTTGAGGGGCATGTAGGTTGTTTCCAGGTTCTGTCCATTATGAATACTGCTGTGAACATTGTTGAACTGTCCTTGTGATATGGGTCTTGAGGTAGGTTGGTCCCCATTTTAATGAGACTGATTTCCAAAGTGGCTGTATAAGTTTGCATTCCCACCAACAGTGGAGGAGTAGTCCCCTACTCCGCATCCTCTCCAACATAAGCTGTCATCAGTGTATTTTATTTTAGCCATTCTGACAGTTGTAAGATGGTATCTCAGTCATTTTGATTTGCAGTTCCCTGATGGCTAAGGATGTTGGGCAATTCCTTAAACGTCTTTCAGTCATTTAAGATTCTTCTGTTGAGAATTCTCTGTTTAGATCTGTACCACATTTTTAATTGGATGAAATTTGTAGGCAAATGGATGTAACTAGAAAAAAGTCATCCTGATTGGAGTAACCCAGATCCAGAAAGACAAACATGATGTATACTCACTCATAGGCAGATATTAGATGCAAAGCAAAGGATAACCAGGCTACAATCCACAACCCCAGAGAAGCTAGATAAAAAGGAGGACCCTAAGAGAGTCAAGTATAGATCACCCCAGGAAGGAGAAATGGTTAAGATCTCCTGGGTAAACTTGGTGGGGGAAGGGTATACAAGAGAGGATGAGGGATGGGAACATGAGGGATTGAGATGGCCAAGTTGGGGGAGGGACAGAGAGGGAGAGCAATTAAAGAGATACCTTGACAGAGGGAGCCATTATGGGGTAAGGGAGAAACCTAGTGCTAGGGAAATCCCCAGGAACCCATAAAGATGATCCCAGCTAAGACTCCTAGCAATGGTGGAGAGGGTGCCTGAACTGGCCTTCCTCTGTAATCAGATTGATGACTGCCCTAATTGTCATCATAGAACCTACATCCAGTGACTGATGGGAGCAGATGCAGAGATCCACAGCCAAGCACTTGGCTGAGCTCCTGGAGTTCAGCTGAAGAAAGGGAGGAGGGATTATAGGAGCAAGGGGCGGGGGTCAAGATCATGATGGTGAAATCCACAGAGACAGCTGACCCGAGCTAGGGAGCTCAGAGACTTTCGACTGACAGCTGGGAAGCCTGCATGGGACCTTACTAAGCCCTCCAAATGTGGGTGACAGTTGTGTGGCTTGATCTGTTTGTGGGGCCTCTGGCAGTGGGACCAGGACTTATCCCGGGTACATGAACTGGCTTTTTAGAGCCCATTCCCTGTGGTAAGAAGCCTTACTCAGCCTTGATGCAGGGAAGAGGGGCTTGGTCCTGCCCCAACTTGTTATGCCAGCCTGTATTGACTCCCCAAGGGAGGCCTTACCCCCATAAGGAATGGATGGGGGTGGGGTATGGGGGATGTGGGGGGGATCAGCAGAAGGGGAGGTAGGGAGAACTGTGGTTGGTATGGAAAATTAAAAAAAGGTTTTTAAAATAAAAAAAGGAATACTCCCTAAAAAAAAATCAAACACATTCATCTTGCTTGCAAAAACTTATTTGCTAGGGGAAATGGGGTGCTAATTTAAACTAATTGGCATT
>CABHPP010001063.1:11877-66946 GCA_902168425.1 Peromyscus attwateri | reverse complement strand
AGGGGGGAGGTCGGTCAGCTCTAGTGTGCTGTCCAGGCTGGGTGCAGGGCCCTCTCTCCTTACACCTTATGTTTTATCACTGTTATATACAGTCTGTGTGTTTCAATCCCTCCACATTCCTTTTTATATGAAATACTGAGGATACGGAGGTAGGACAGTAAGAGGTAAAACTGGGAGCATGGGAAGAAAGAGGATGTTGATGTTAATGATTACATTTGATGCAAAATTTTACATGAAATGTAACAACATCATCTTTCATTATTCCCTGGTCTGGCTAAAGCTTCTTACCAGCTGAGGATGGAGAATTCCAGCACAATGGTCTGGCTAAAGCTTCTCACCAGCTGAGGATGGAGAATTCCAGCACAATGGTCTGGCTAAAGCTTCTCACCAGCTGAGGATGGAGAATTCTAGCACAATTAAAACATTTGCTAAGGAGGTTGCCAACAATATTAATAGGGAGGAAAATGTTGAAATAACACTGAACCATGCTTAAGGCCTATATAGTTTTCAAGTATGGCCTTAATATTTTCTGGGAATCTCATAAACATGACTTAAACAGTTGTTTACAGGAAAAATATTAGCTTCCTTTGTTAACCCTGTAACCTAGGGTTTTACTGCATCAGCTGTGATCCTAGCCAGTGTGTAGGAATCACTGTGGGTTCTCATTCCCTTGAATATTCAGAACCCGTCAAGAACAGTATATATGGCTACTGTAAAGACACTTAGTGGTGACTCTTTGAGAGATCCACACCCCTTCTCTTGGGTGTGACTTATGTTTGTCCTGAGAGTGTGAGCGCCTCTTCTTCACTTAAACCTCCTACTTAGAAAATGGCTGCTTTGTCCCTCCTCATCAGAAATGTCTTTCAGCAGCCAAGTCAAGACTCCAGCTTTACCTGAGTTGGGTCCCTGAAGGATTAAAGCAAGTTGTCAGGCTGTTGGCAGCGGCCCTGAGTTGTGTCTGTACCCTGCAGCTGCTGTCAATACCACTTTTAAAATGTGCATTTCTCATGTAGAACTAAATGAGCAGGGGAGCGAAGTGGGAAGACTTCATATTTATTTATTTATTTTTACATCTTTCTTCTTTGATTGTTTTAGTAACATACGTGGCTTTGGGGCAAAGGCAGGGACTATTGTGAGATGGGAAGAGACGGGAGAAGATGAGGGAAAGGAACAGAAAAAGGATGATGGAGACGAAAATAAACTAAGGAAGGTGGAGCTGGGAGGAGGCAAGAAGGGGAGGAGGGGGAGCAGGTGGAGAGGAGGATGGACAGGAGGAGCAGGAGCAGGAGGGACAGGTGAAGCCTGTTGACCCCCCCCCCCATGCCTATGCAGCATTTCCTATTTTGGCTTGACAAAGTATGCTGATTATAGAATTTCTTAAAAGGTCATTTGGTAAAGTGAAATAAATGACTTGGAAAAAATAATTCTAAAGGGAAATTGTTATGAACAATTAAATCATAATAATCATAATTTAAACCACTTTGCAATTAGTCTTCTTATGAACATCTACAACTCCAAAGTGATCTTTACAAAAATGAATCTTGGCAACCAATTAGTGCTGGGTCTAGTCTAATTTAATTGATTTTTTTTTTGAGGGCAGAAAATGCTGAGGAAGTTTCCTAGAAAGGATCACCATTTAAAATATTCACATGCAATAATATTTTTTGAAAAGCACATGACATAGGATTTTATTACAAATTAAAAATACTGTGCCTACTTCCTTCCTAGTCAATACCTTGCAATAACTTCGAAGTGTCTGTGATGTCTGTGCAAATTAAATCTGTATAATGATACTCATTATTTTCACTTATTAACAAAAGAATGTAATAAGCCATTTCTGGTGACTATTGCTAACTCTATTTAGAAACAGAACCTCACCACCTGTGTTTTAATGATTACATTTGATGCAAAATTTTACATGAAATGTAACAACATCCTCTTTCATTAAATATGTACTTTTGAAAATAATGTTTTTGAGGCAGTATCGCATGTAGCCCAAGATGGTTGGGAACTCTCTTTGTAGCCAAGAATGACCTTGGACTCCCCATTCTCTTCCCTCCTCCTTCCAGAGTATGGGATTACAGATGAACACTACACTTGGTTTGTAAGGCTCTGGGGACAGAACCCAGGGCTTGTCCAGGCTAGATAACTCTATCAACTGAGCCACACCCCCAACCACTTAAATTTAACTTTATAAGTAAAGTAGTAAGGATGAAGATGTAGCAATCCTGAGTGCTAGTGATGTTTACTAGGTCTCTCAACCCCCTACGAAGCTAAGAAACCATTTTCATGAGTAGCATATGGAATTGCTACTTGTCTTGCTTATGGAAGCAAGCGGGCTTTTCTGTGTTTATACACAGTGCGATGATGATTCAGGTTTATACCACAAAATCAGTCCCTGGCATAAAATACCCTTTAATGTGAATTCGCTTATGATTTATCAAAAGCAAGACAAGACATTAAAGTGGGTCCTATACCCTTGTGACTTGTTTCACACACCTTTGAGGGAGATGCCTCATATGGTAGGATGTGGAAGGAAAGACTGAAGTCAGTTGCTAACAGCAGAGTATAATTTTAAAGTATCAACAATGGCTAGTTTCTCTCACATGGTACCTGTGATCCAGAGGTTGGATCTTAGACTAGGAAGCAGAAACTAAACCCTCCAAAATGCATTTTGCCCAACTCCTGAGGACTTGCAATTAGAATTGAAATGGAGACTCAGCTAAAAATTCTTGTGTAGATCCTTGCAAACTGCAGAAAACAAAGGAAACACTTGCTGATTCTTTCTATGACCTACCTCTTAGGCTTCTTTCAATATGAGAAAAGAGGTAGGAGATTCACAAAAAGAAGGAAGGAGCTTGTCTTGTCTTAGGGTTTCTATTGAAGTGAAGAGACACCATGATCACAGCAACTCTTATAAAGGAAAACATTTAATTGGGGCTGGCTTACAGTTCAGAGGTTTAGTTCATTATCATCATGCTGGGAAGCATGGCAGTGTGCAGGCAGACATGGTGCTGGAGAGGTTGTTGAGAGTTCTACATCTGGATCAACAGGAAGGAGGAAGAGAATGCCACACTGGCTTGAGCATCTGAGACTTCAAAGTCTGCCTCCAGTGACACACTTCCTCCAACAAGACCACATGTACTCCAACAAGGCCACACCTCCTAGTAGTGCCACTCCTTATGAGCCTATGGGGGCCATTTTCTTTTACAGCACTATAGAGCTAGATGGGAAAAGGGAAAATAGAAAAAATCCCAGAGAAGTGAAAGCCTACACAGGGATGGTACGGTGAGGTCCTCAGTGGAAACAGTTAAGTTCTTTTTGCTCCAGCCTTTCTGTCCCTACCCTCTCCTACTTCCCCCTCCAGGACACAGCCCACATTCCTGAACAGCCCTGCCCTTGCCCTGCCCACCTCCCATCCCAGCTCTGCCCACTCTCCTGACTGCCTATTCCCTGCCCACCTACATACTCTCTTTCGATCCCAGGTCCAGTGTCCAGGACTCTTGCACAGCCCAAGGCTGGACTAGGCCTTTACCAGATCTCAATGAAGCTGAGCAAAGGTTTTCAGAGAGCTATTGGACTTGTTTTTCTCTTTTCCCAAGTGGGAAACCTGCTGCTGTTTCAAGTCAATGGAAACAAAACACTGCCCTACCCCCTCCTCCCACACACTGTAAGGTGCCTGGAGCCTACACTCAGCCTCTTCCCTAAGCCTGAACATGTCTCCTGTTATCCTCTATAACAGTTGGTTAAAAAACCCAAGATATATACTTTTCCTGACTGCTTGAGTGAAAATAGACACTCTCGAAAAAGAAATTTAAATAATATACAAATCTCAAAATAGCCACTAATGGATTTGGTATATTCTTTTTGAGTTATTCTTAAATGAATATACATACATGCATTTTTATCCCCAAATGTATATATCACTCTGTGGCTTCTCAGATGCGATGGTCCAATTTAGACATCTTCCCATGTTGATACATAGAGATAGATCATCTTGCTGTTTGAATGGCTGCATGTTGTGTGTGTGTGTCCATATTATAATTTAGTTTAGTCTTTTTTTTTTTTTGGTGGATATTTAGACAGTTTTTCTTGCTTGCTTCAGTGAAGATCTGCATATGTAGCATGTCAGTTTTGCTGTAGGATGAATTCTTAAAATAGAATACTTGGGTAAAATGTATTGATTACTTGATTTTTTTAATTTTTTCTTTGAAATAGGGTCCCATGAAGCCCAGGTTGACCTCAAACTGGCTTTGCAGGCAAGAATAACCTTGAATTCTTGATCCTTCTGACTCCATCTCCCAAGTGCCAGAATTATAGGGGTGTGCATCACCATATGGAACAAAACTAACCTCTTTTTCTTTTCTTTCTTTCTTTTTCTTTTCTTTCTTTCTTTCTTTCTTTTTTTTTTTTGTAAGACAGTCTGGCCATGGTGGTTTGAGTGAATGCTTGGTCTCCAATTGGTGGAACTGTTTGGAAAGGAAAAAAATGACACAGTGCATATCATGTTGGAGGAAGTGTGTCACTGTGGGTGAGCTGTGAGATTTCAAGAGCCTATGCCACTCCAATTAGCTCTCTGTTACTTCTCCAGCACCATGCCCGCCTGCCCGCTCCCCACCATGAAGGTTATGGACTAATCCTCTGAAACTGTAAGGAAGCTCTCAACCAAATTCTTTCTTTTCTAAGTTGCCTTGGTCATGGTGCCTCTGGACAGCAATAGAAAAGTAACTAAGATGCTGGCTTTGAGCTTGCAAAGATCCTCCTGCCTCCATCTCTGGAGTGCTGAGATTACAAGCTGTCCCAGTTGTTTATGATTGTGGCCGTAAACACCATGACAAAAACACCTTGGGGAGGAGAGGGTTTGTTGTGTCGTATACTTTGAGGTAACAGTCCAGCACTGAAAGGAAGTCAGAGCAGAAACTCAAGCAGGGCAGGAACCTGGAGGCAAGAACAGAAACACAAACCATAGGGGTTTGCTTGCACTCCAAGGCTTGCTCAGCCTGCGTTGTTTTACAACCCAAGATCACCTGCTCAGGGATGGCACAGCCCACCATGGGCTGGGCCCTCCAACGTCAATATTAATTAAGAAAATGCCCCACAGGCTTGCCCTCGGGCCTGTCTGATAGAGGCTTTTTCTTAATTGCAATTCCTTCTTCCAGATGATTTGAGCTTGTGTCAAATTGACAGAAACAACAAACCACAAACCACAAGCCTAACCGGGACATAGGCATGATTCCCTATGCCTGGCTACCGCTTGAAATTTTGATAAATGTAACTTGTTTGCACCGTCTTATATTTCTGTTTCCAAACCGGAAACTTCAGGTCTTCACCTAACACTCCTCTTTACTTCCTAGCTTCTTTTCCCTTCTCCCCTCCTTTGGTGATGATGTCACAGAATGCTTTCCTCGTGCTATCCAGCCAACTCCATCTTCTTAGCTAGTTTTCCTCGGCTTGTATCTTACGGAGAAACTTTCAAATGTTCTCCAAAATTCATTCCTATCATCTCTCTGGGCTGCCTCGTACACAGAACACGTGTTCATGGGGGCACATGGATGGCTTCCCAGGCTTCAAGGAGCCAGGCTACCAGTCAAGGGAAAGAGATGGGAAATAGCACATCTTCCAGGCATGGACCCTGACTCCGGCAGTGCCTGGTCCTCCGTGGTGCTCCTGGGGTCTGAGCCTGTGGCATGGCAGAGCTGTGAACCACAGAGTCAATGCCAAACAGCAAAATGGCCACTTGGCTAGCAGTGATTTGCCCTTTGTGGTAACCACAGGTAGCCTGCCATTCCAGGTACATTTAGTCTTTTCCTTTTCAGTCCAGGCTGTTGAGCAACTTTTTTTTTTTTTTAAAAGCCCATGTATATTATATTAAGTACACATACGAATGGATTTCATTATGACATTTTATACACGTACATAATGTATTTTGACAATATTTAGCTAGTTCCCCTCTCTCGTCCCCTCCCACTCTGCCAAAACCCTTCCTCTTCCCACTTAGCCCTTCTCCTGCTTTTATGTTTTTTCTTCTTCCTGTGACCCAGTGAGTTTAATCAGGGTTGCTTACGGAACAGCTGTATAGGCATAGGGGGAAGCTATTTACAGGAGCAGGGGCACCTAACAGGGGCTACATCACTGAAGGAAAAGTCTGTCCTTCCCCCCCAGCAACAATTAACCGCTTGCAGCTCCTGGGGGGGGGGGGCGGGCCTCACGAGCCCCTCCCCACTAAACGATGGAGTGATGATGGGTCCAAACCTCATCCAGATAATCACAGCTCCGGTGAGCTCACTAATGCCATGCTGTGTCATGCCTGGAACACTGCGCCCTTCCTCCAGCTCTTAGGTTCTTCAGCAGACTTCTTTGTGGCCACCGTGTCACCTGCTTCTTCCCTGTCGCAGACCCTCCTAACAGAGTGGCTCTTCGTTGAGCCCCACACACTAGCTGAAGGTCCACGGAGGCTCATTCCCTGTAGATAGACCCAGGTCCAAACCCGTGGATTGGAATGTCAGCCCATTTGCCAAATGGCCATAGCTTTCCACAGGGTGTAGGATCCCATTTGTCATTCCTCAGTGGTGCCCCAGCCTATAGTACCTTTAAGATCTATTGTCAGAATGAACCAACCTTTAAAGTTTGCTTTAGAGACCAATCACATAGTGCCCGGAATGAAGTTCCATTTTACAAGACAGCTCTTTTGGTGATACTGTGTTCCCCAATATATTGTGCACCCTAATAAATTTATCTGGGTCAGAGAACAGAACAGCCACTAGACAGACATAGAGGCCAGAAAATGGTGGCACTCATACCTTTAATCCTAGCATTCCATAGGCAGAGATCTGCCTGGATCTCTGTGAGTTCAAGGCCACACTGGAAGCAGCCAGGCGTGGTAACAAGAGCCTTTAATCCCAGGAAGTGATGGCAGAAAGCAGAAAGGTATATAAGGCTTGAAGACCAGAAACTAGAAGCTTTTGGCTGGTTAAGCTTTTAGGCTTTTGAGCAGCACAGTTCAGCTGAGATTCATTCTGGATGAGGACACAGAGGCTTCCAGTCTGAGGAAACAGGATCAGCTGAGGAATTGTGAGGTGAGGAAGCTATGGCTTGTTCTGCTTCTCTGATCTTCCAGCATTCACCCCAATAACTGGCCTTGGGTTTGGTTTTATTAATAAGACTCTTTAAGATTCATGCTACAGCTCTTCAGAGAACTCTTTCTATGTGCTCAGCAACTGGTAAATGTTTATTTTTGCATTCACCTCTTTCTATGTGTTCCGGTGCATGTGTGCACATGCATACCTGTGTGGAGGCCGGAGGTCATCCTTGGGTGTCATTCCTCAGGAGCCTTCACTTTGATTGTGAGACAGGATTTCAGACCAGGACCTGGGGCTCACAAATTCAGCTAGGCTGGCTGGCCGGTGAGCCCCAGGGGTCCTCCTGTTTCTGCTCCCCTAGTGTTGGGATGGCAGGCACATGCCATCACACCCAGCTTTTTTATGTGGGTGCGAGGACAGAACTCGAGTACTCGTGGTGAGCAGTTTACTGACTGAGCAATCTCCCAGCACAGTTATTTGGGGTTTGCCTTCTGAGGAGACAAGTGTTAGGGTTGGCTTGCGCCTGTAGCCTTCTAAGCTCACAGTGGCCCGAGAGTTCTTCCGTCACATGTTTCTTTGGCAGACCAACCCCACTGTAATTCAGAGACTGGGTGAACTTGCTCTAGGCCACCCAATGAGTTGGATCTGCTCCAGAGCAGCTCTTAAGCAGGTCACCCCAGGTCAGAGGCTGCCTTTGGAGGACACAAGGCTGTCCCTGAGGGCAGAGGGCACAGGAACATTGATGATTGATGTCTGCAGAGCATGACTTACTTCTACACTCCAGTTAGAGGTTCGGTTTCAAGCTTTGCAGCCTCACCTTTCTGTTCACCTACACCCCAATCTTGACCAAACGGGGAGAGGTACTGCCACCCTGCTGTGATGGGTGCAGGGTGTTGCCTGGTCTTTCTGTCAGTCTGCACTCCTCCATCAGCAGCAGGGGTTTTCTGGGGTCTACCATGTTTAGAGCCTTCTTCATTCTTCAAAGCCTGAGGCCACTGGTGTACAGGGAAGGCATTTTTCTAATGTGGTGGAAGGATGGCAGGTTTATAACTATAATTATACCCTACAGAAATAGCTGCTACTGAATGGTGTATTGTTTTTCACACACTGGCCCAGTGATGGTGTGCTTAGCCATCAGTCATCAGTCATCACTGGCTCTTGGGTGTCACATTCATATGGATTGGGTGGGCCCGGGGTGGTTGGGTGTCGGGCACTTCTGATGGGGCACACCGTTGGCCTGCTTGAGTCCTGGTTCAGCTTACTTACCCAAGTCACACTCCTGTCCCCACAGATGCCTCTTCCACGCTGGAGCCTTTGTTCCACAGAGATCCTGCCAGGACTTTGCTAGCCAAGCACTTGGAGCAGTTGCGTGTTAACTTGAGATCTGCAGCCAAGCACTGTCAAGTAATATCCCCAATCCCCAGCAGGGTCTGGTGGGCAGAGGTCACAACCAAGAGGAGATACTTTAAGCCAAGTTATCCAGAGGTTCTGTGCAGAGAACTTCCATTTTCAGACATGTGTAATCACAAGAGGAAAAACTGGAAGGCCACCGTGACTCCTCTTATAATAAAAGTCTGCCTGGGACACTCAGGATGCTTGTCTATGAAATACAAAACCATTCATTTATTCATGGCCGTTCATTTCATAGATTTAAAATTTTTTTTAATTTATTAATTCATTGTTTGTAAAGTGTATGGGTGTGTGTGTGTGTGTGTGTGTGTGTGTGTGTGTGTGTGTGTGCACATGTATGCCCCATGTGTAGATGAAGGTCAGAGGACAATGCTTGGTAGTTGATTCTTTCCACTTTGTAGAGACAGGATCTTCCTCCTCCTCATCATCTTCCTCTTTTTTCTTTTTGAGACAGGGTCTCACTATTCAGCCCTGGCTGGCTTGAAACTTGCTATATAGACCTGGTTGGTCTTGAACTCTTGCTTCTGCCTCCCGTATGCTGGAATTAGAGGCATGTGCTACTGCATTCAGTGAGACAGGATCTCTCTTGTGTTTCCACTCTGCTGGGTCCCCATAGGCTGGCTGGCCCATGAGCGTCCGATCAGTTCTCATACCTCTGCCACCCCTCTTGCTGTAGGAATGCTGGGATCACAGATGCATGCCATTACTAGCTTCTTCTGTGGGTTCGGGGGAATCTAAACTTACATTGCTAGGCTTGCATGGCACTTTTAGTCACTCAGCTTTGTCTCTACTCCTGACTGACGTTTTTTAGTGTTTTAAGACACGATTTGGCCTAGAACTTGATTTGTAGCCAAGGATGACTTTGACCTCTTGGTCTTCCTCCTTGTGGTGGTTTGAATGGCCCTCATAGGCTCATATATTTGAACACTTAGTCACCAGGGAGTAGAACTCTTTGATAGGATTAGAAAGATTAGGACAGATGGCCTTGTTGAAGAAAGTATGTCACTGGGGGTGGGCTTTGAGGTTTCAAAGTCCATGGCAGGCTCAGTCTCTTTCTGCTTGCAGATTAGGATATAGCTCTCTGCTACTGTTCCGCAGCATGCTTGCCACCATGCTCAGGGCCATGATGATATTGGACTGACCCTCTGAAGCTGTAAGTCAGCCCCCAATTAGATGCTTTCTTTTATGTGTTGCTGTGGTCATGTTGTCTTTTCACAGAAATAGAACAGTGACTAAGACATTCCTCTACATCCTACTTTGAATTGGAAGACCAGCTTGAGGCTGGGCTCCTCTGGGAGAGCTGAGGTGGCTGGATTCTCTGTCTACATGGTCTTTTGTCTCAGGGTTCCATGAAAACAAACACTAAGGAGCAACTATCTGTTTAATTCTGTGTGTCATGTTGCCAAGACCCTGCGTACTGTCCATGTCACACAGGAAGAGGCAGTGTGGGCTGGAATTGTGTGTTGGATATGTGTGAGAATGTGTGATCATTTTAAATTATCAGAAGAGTGGTAAAGGATACCGTGTGTGTGTGTGTGTGTGTGTGTGTGTGTGTTTGTGTGTGTGTGTGTTCATGTGTGGATGTATATGTTCATATGTATGCAGATATGCATATATGTGTGTGGAGGCCCAGGACAACTTCATCTGTCATTTCTTATACCCCATCCACCTTGATTCTTAAAAATCCTTTAGTTTACCTTTTGAGATTATAAATGAGTTACACAGTTTCCCCTCCCCTTTCCTCCTTCCAAACTCTCCCATGTGCTCTCTTCCAAATTCATGGGCTCTTTTTTTCATGAATTGTTCTTCCATACACATATGTGTATACATATATATCCCTACATACATGAATGTAGCTGGCTCAGTCTGTGTAATGTCGTGTGTGTGTGTGTGTGTGTGTGTGTGTGTGTGTGTGTGTGTGTGTGTTTTCAGGGCTGACCACTTGGCTAACCAGCTGCTGTGCTCTTCTCTAGGGATGACCGTTTCTCTTGCTCTTAGCAACCTTTTGTTGCCTGTTGTCCTTTGTGTAGGGTTAAGGCCTCTTGGGCTTTCCCCCATACATGTTAGTATGTATATTGCTTTTTTACTTCAGGACTTTCTAAATAGGACTCCATTTGTCCAAGAGTTAAGGCCAGCAATTGACAAGTAGTATTTCATAAAACTAAAAAGCTTTGCACAGCTAAAGAAACAACCCTCTAGATAGAGAGGAAGCCCACAGAAGGGGAGAGGATCTTCACCAGCTATACATCTGACAGAGGATTAATATCCAGAACACATTAAGAGCTCAAATATGAAAAACTCAAAAATGAATGACCCATTCAGTAAATGGGCCCAGGGCCTGAACAGAGAGTTCTCAAAAGAAGAAAAGTACATGACTAAGAAATATCTCACAAACTGTTCATCATCCCTAGCAACTAGTGAAATGCAAATCAAAAAAAAAAAAAAACAAAAAACAAAAAAACATTGACATTTCATCTTGCCCCAGTCAGAGTGGAAAAAGATCTACAGAACAACTGGCAACAGATGCTGGAGGGGGTGTGGGGAAAAGAGAACCCCCATTCACTGTTGGGACTGCAAACTCTTGAAGCCACTATGATTCGTGTGGAGAATTCTCAAAAATCTGAACTCTACCATGTGATCAACTGTACCACTCCTTGGCATATGCCCAAGGGACTGAACATCCTACTCCATAGACACTCACTCAGCCATTTTTACTGCTGCTCTATTCACAATAGCTGGGAAATGGAAAGAACATAAATGTCTTTCAACTGATGAGTGGATAATAAAAATGTAGTACATATACACTGTGGAATATTATTCAGCTGTTAAAATTAAATCATACAATTTGCAGGTAAATGGATGAAACTAGAAAAGATCATGTTGGGTGAGATGAGGAGGCCCACAGAGGTTCCCTAGTAAGGCCTTACTCAAGGTCAGAAAGTCTGAGCTTGCTTTGTCCAGCAGGGCTGCATAATAGGATGATTTGGCCAAAGGCATGGGTCCAGGTGTTTTGAAGAGTCTACACTTGTTGGTACTTTATACCTCAACTTTGGAAGAGGAAGTCTTTTGCCCCTCCCCTTGCTGATGTATAAAAGGCTCATTATGAATAAAGTCAGGGCGACTGAGTATTGAACCAGGGCCTTCCTGAAGCTATCCTGTGTCTCTCTCTTTCTCATCATCTCCATCTGTATTTCTATCTGATACTTCCTCAGTCCTCTCTCCTCCCTCCAAGAACCCTTTGTCAGGTCAGAGCTGGACTCCTGCAGTGTGATAAACTAGACTCAGAAAGTCAAACATCTCATATTTTCTCTCATCTGAGATTCCTAGTTCCAGATCTTTAGATAGAAGTACAGTCTTCACCCGTCATCAAGGAAACTTCTCTTTGAATCAGATGAAAACCACTACAGAAACCAACAACTGATCAAAATACCAAGTTGTAGAACCCAGCACAATGGAAACATCTACAGAACACTCCCACACCTAAGGCTCGGGGAACATTGCAGAAGAGGGGGAGGAAAGACTGTAAGAGCCAGAGGATCAGGGAGTGTGCTGTGAGAGTGTGTCTCCTAGGAACAGCAGAAGCTACACCCAGAAAGTCTCATCTACATGACTGCCCAAATACCCATCTTATTTTTTGAGACAAGGTCTCTCACTGGACTGGACTGGAAACTGATGACAGTTAGACAGTGAGCCCCAGGAATCCTCCTGCCTCTACCTCCCCAGCTCTGGGATTACAAACATACTCCATCACTTCTGGCTTTTTGTGGGAGGTGGTCTAGGGATTTAACTAGATCCTGTATTTGTAGGACAAACCCTTTACTGACTGAGCCCTCTCTCCAGGCATTTGCTCTTCTTTTGGGGCTTGAAAACATTCCTGCCTTGCATCTGACAAAAGTGAAGCTGGATTCTGTGAGGTCTGCTAAAGTAGTTTATCTACTCTACCAAGTGTTCAGTTCATATATTTATGTTAATGGACACTGGGTTTAGTAGTCAGGAGAAGTAGAGAAAACAAAATAAATAAAGCCAAATATGAGCACACACCAGTCAGGATGCAAAGGTCATGAACTTATATGTAGAGGAGTCCCCTGTATGGAGTCAGTGGCTATCTTCACTCAGCTCCTCTCTCTACCCAGTTCCCTCCATTCAGGCTTATCACCCTGACTCTTTGAAGCTAGAACCTTAATAGGCACACAGTAAAGACTGTGTTTGGAACTCAGTGTGGAATAAGCACTATCTCATGTTCCCAGAGCTCATATGTATCTGGCCATGATATTTCTAGAAACTAGGAGCTTGATTTGTGTGTGTGTGTGTGTGTGTGTGTGTGTGTGTGTGTGTGTGTGTATTTACTATCTTAAGAAGTCACTCAATTTCTTTTTGTATCAGATTTATAATTTATAATATGTTGGATTTAGTTTTGGTTTTGTATTCCAAATTTTATTTCTCTTAAAAGCATAAAAATATAGCTCCAGGTTGGGATCTAAATGAGGAGAAAGGACATTGAGCAAAAAGAAAAAGCTGGAAAGAGAATGGAGCGTTTGAGGAGCGGGGAACTGAGCAAGATTGCCAGCATTCCCAGAGCTGAGGAGAAAGGACGAGAATTCTTATCCCCCTTCCTCTCACTGCTCTGGGTGCCAAGATTTCCTCTCATGTTTCTTACTCCAGATTCAAATTCAGTTTTTTGTTTACTTTGAGATAGGGTCTCAGGTAGCCAGTGCAGGCCTTAGATTTGCTGTGGAGCCAAGGATGAGCTTGCACTTTTGATCTTCCTGATTCCACCCCCCTAGTGCTGAGATTACAGGGAGGTGCCACTGTGCCCAGTTCATGTGGTGCTAGGGGTTAAACCTAGGGATTCATGAACGCTAGGCAAGCACTCCGCCAGCTGAGCTACATCAGCACTCAACGTTTCTTTCTTGTTACTGTCTATTAGGTCTTAAGAGGCAAGGGTAATGTTCAAGGTATGAAGGTCGACGGGGAAATAAAGTTACTAACCCTTAGCTCTCAGTACAGAGTCCCTAGTAGTGGGGCACTCAAACAGGATGGCCAGGGGAATCCATTCATCAGTCACAGGCCTTATTTCCCACATTCTCTCCCAGGTTTCATTTCTGTGGTTCCCCGAGATTCCTTTTTTCAGTTCTTCAAAGGATTAGGGGAGAGAGGTTTGTCATGAATTCTATTTCAATTCTGCCAGTTTTACTTTTGAAAATTTGACCCGGATCTTTAAAAGGTTTGCTTACATCTTAATCTTATGTGGGGAGCAGGAAGACAAACTCCAATACTGAACTTTCAAAGCTGCGCCGAGGGACAGCGTTGACGTCCAAGTTCACGACGTCACTCTCACTTCCCTCATCTCTGATGTACTTGTCAGCTCATCTATATTCCGCACAGTGAAAGGTGCAGGGTGACAGTCACAAGGTTCTAAATTGGTTGCTACAGCTCCTGAGAAGTTCTCTGCATGGCCTAGCTTTGTGGCTCCTGCTAAGAGGGACTCACAGCAGGGATCTGGGGTGTGGGGTGTGGTGAGTATACACCCAGCAGCACCTTTTTCTGGGTTTCAACCATGCATCTTTCCATCTCTTTTCCTAGGGAGGAGTCAGGTCTTTTTCTACCTGATAGGGGTGTCAACTCATTAGCAGGATGGTGCAGATGCCTAGAAAGTATCCAACTTTGTACTGGAAAACAAAGGGAAGGAAAGGAGGCTTGGAATCTTCCTGCCTTAGCCTCTAAAGTGCTGGGATTCTATAAGTGTGTGGCTACCACATCTGGCTGATAGAAGCCATACTCACATGCTTTTGGTGCAGATCACTGTTTCAAGCACAGTCAGTTTTTTGTGTGTGAGGGTTTGCATCTGTACGTATATGGGTGTGTTCATGGGTGTGCTGGTGCATGTATGTGATGGTGAGCGTGCATGTGTGTGGAAGCCAGAGGGTATCCTTCGATGTTGTTCCCAAGGAGCTGTCCATCTTTGTTTGTTTGCTTATTTTGTTTCATTTTTTAGTGTGTGTCTGTGTATCATATGTATCGTATGTGTGAATGTTTATGCCACAGTCATATGCCTGGAGGTCTGAAGACGATCTCAGGTGTCTGTTCTCACCTTGTATCTTGTTTGAAGTAGGGTCTGTTAATTGTTCACCACTGTGCATGCTGGAGCTTCTGGGCATTTGCCTGCTTCTACCCGCCCCCTTGCTGTAGGAGCAGTAGGATTACAGATGAGTACTACCATGTCCAGGTTTACAGGGGTTCTGGGGGTCCCCCCACTAACATGGCTAGTGCTTCACCCAGAGCCCCACCCCACTCCTTTTTTTTTTTCTTTTTTTGACAAGCTCTCTCAGTGGTATGGTATGGAGCTAACCAGATAGGCTAGCAAGGTTGCCCAGCAAGACCCAGGAATCTTCCATTGTCGTTGTGTTGGGATTATAGGCACAAGCTATCATGCCCAGCCTTTTGTTTGTTTGTTTGTTTGTTTGTTTTGCTTTGTTTTAGCATGGATTCTGAGGATCACCTCACATGCTGTGTTTCCAAGGCAAACATTATGCCCTACTGGGCCATCTTACCAGCTTCACAGCAAGTTCTTGAACCAAGAATTGGAGTTGGCCTCCTCAAGTCTAGTTTCCTTCTGTGTTACTCTCCAAGTCAATTGTGGGTCTTCTTAAGCATCAGTCCCTTCCCAGCTCCTCTGTTTGGAGCCATTTGTCCTGACATTGGGAGGGGAAGAGACCTTCCTTCTGTCACAGACACTGCCTAGTTATCAAAATGATTATAGGGTTGTGATCATGAGGGCGGTGAGTAGTTTATTTACCATTTTATCTTGATTGGTTCTTACATACTGAACAACGGCTTGTTTTATGAATAAAGTAGCTGAAGTCAAAACAGAAAAAAAAAATCAACATTTAATCAAAGGTAACCAACCCTGGAGTTTCCAGTGTACCCTGTGCAGGATGAGGCATTGGCATTGTTCTGTCCTTTGCTTTTTCTTCATGTGATTGGCCAACTCTCTAGGCTCTGTGATTGTCAGCTCCAGGCTCTGTGCCTGTTACCTGCCCCAGGTGGGATGAGACAGTGCTGGGCAGGGCCTCAGCACCCCGAGAAAGTGGATGTGATTCTTCAGGACAGTCCTGCTTACTTTTAGAATAATTGAGTTTTAGTGAATTAAACTTTTATGATCTAGCAAGTCCTTCATACAAGCCAGTTGGAGAAACACCTATAATTTATGCTTCACAGACCTTCTGTCTACGTTCTAAAATTTTATTTGCAGTGCCTACACAGATTTGAATGAACAGAAAACCAAGTTTGATTTTTTTTTTCCTGAACACAACAAATCAGGCATGGATATTTTTAAATGTTTAGAAGTGTAATAATTTTATTTCATTCCTTAATCCCTGTTTCTCTTAAGTTAAAATATAAGATTTAATCCTCTGAATTGTAAGTGTATTTTGTGCAAGTTTGAAGCTATATCAGGACAATAAGCAGAGATTCTAACGGGATATCATTTAATGATACCGAGTTTAAATGCAGTTGAATTAAGGTTTGGTTATATAGTTTTTACACATAATTTACCAGATGTGGTCAGCTTTTTCAAGTTATATTAAGATACATCCATCTTTATTCTTTATCTTCAAACTCCCCAAGCATGCAGCCAAGGATGACCTTAAACCTTCTGGTCCTCTTGCCTCTGCCCCCCAAGTTCTGGGATTATAGGCATATGCTACCAGTTTATGCAGTGCTAGGACTCAAAACTCTGGCTTTGTGAGTGCTAAGCAAGTGCTCTACCATCTGTGTTACACCCCCAGATCTTGATGTATCCTCTTTGATAAATGAAGTCCAAGAATAAAAGCTCAGATGGGAGACCTGGGGTTGAATCCCAGCCTCAGCGCTCCCTGAAAGCCAAGGGCGGGGTGTTGATTAGCTTTCCATCACTGTGAAAAGTACTCAAGGCAAACCCATAAGAAAGGAAGGTTTGCAGCAGCATGTGCCTTCAGAGGGTTCATCCCATTTTTCAGCTCTGTTGTTTTGGACCTGTGGTGAGGCAGAACATAATGCAGGGAGCATGTGCAAGATGTCTGTTTACCTTATTCATGGCAGTCAGTAAGGAAGAGGAAGAGGAGAAATGAGGATCCCAGCATCCCCTTCAAGGGCACTCTTCCAGCAACCTCATTTCATCCCTGTGGTTGTCACCCCTCAAGGCTCCACACAGGCTGGGACCCATGCCATCAACACACGGTCCTTTTAGACGCATTTAAAATCCACAATAGCACCCAACAAGAAGACATGCCAATATTGAAGATCTTCTCCCTAGCCTAGAGGCCTTTGTGTCTCTGGGGTTCCCATTCCTGCACAAGTTCTTGCCACTCCAGAGGAAGCTATGACAAGGGGAAAGAAGAAAAAAGGAAAGAAAGGCTCAATCTTGGGGCATGATCACATGTATGTGAAGGTCATGTGTGCATGTGCATATGGAGGTCAGAGGTCTACTTTAGCTGTGAATTTTCCAGGTACCACGCACTTGTCTCTCTATGTGTCTATGTGCATGTACATATGTGAGTATGCATGTGTGCATCAGAAGTTGATGTTGGGTGTCTTTTTCTCTATATTATTTTTTTGAGGGTAGGGTCTCTCACTAAACCTGGAGCCTGCCAATCCACTTAGCCTGGACAGCCAGCATGCTCTGAGGATTGCTTTGCCTCCTCCGTCTGGCCACCCACTTGGGCAGCTAAAACCATGTGCTGCCACCATGCCGGGCTTTTTCTTTGGAAACTAAGGATCTGAACCAAGATTGGAAAGCAAGCACTTTACCCATGTGACTTTCTCCCCAGACTGCTCTGGCCTAGTAGGCTAGACTGTGTGACCATTTAGCCCCAGAGGGTCTGCCTATCTACCTTCCCAGAACTTTGATTATAAGTGCATGCTATCACAGTTGGCTTTTTAAAAAATGGGCTCTCAAGACTGAACTCAGGTTATCTAAGTTACTTTTCTATTGCTGTGATTAAACACCACGACCAAAGCAACTTATAAAAGAAAGCCTTTCATTGAACTTACAGTTTCAGAGGATTAGAGGCCATGACGGTAGAGCAAAGGCATGGTAGCAGGAACAGCTGAGGGCTCACATCTTGATCCCAGGGTAGGAGGCACAAAGCACACTGGGAATGAGTGTGCACAGAGTATACTCAAAGCCCACCCCCAGTGACACACCCCTTCCAACAAGGCCACACCTCCTAATCCTTGCCAAACATTTCCACCAACGGGAACCAAGTATTGAGACATCTGAACCTATGGGGACCATTCTCACTCAGGTCACCACACGGGTCCTTATAATTTTAAAGTGAAAATTTTACTGACTGAACTATCTCCTCAGTCCACCCTTCAAACTTATTTTTTCAAAAATCGTCTTTTATTTAGAATAGCCTTTCTCAATTCATCTTGAGATTGCAGTGTTTTGAAAACATCATGAACTTTTGAGATTTAAAAAAACAACAGCTGCCTGAATCTAAATCTACTGCTTCAGATTCTCCTTGATCTGAGGTGTTTATTGGGCCTCTTTGCGCTTCAATTTCCTCATCTTTCAGTCAAACAAGGATAACTATCTCTCAACAGCGGTGCAAAGGAACGATGGAAATTGGACTGAGAAATGGCTCTGTTGATAAATTCTTGCCTTGCAATCTTGAGGACCTGAGTTTGAGCCTTAGAAATGCCCCCCCCCCCTCCACACACACAAAGACCAGGTATGGTGGTACATGCTAGTAATCCCAGTCAGTGTTGGGAAGGATCTTTGGGGCTACCAAGTGAGCAAAAGGTCGGTAGAGGACTTGTCTCAAAAAAAAAAAAAAAAAAAAAAAAAACAAAAAAAAAAAAACGACATGGATGACTCCTGAGAAATGACACTCGAGGTTGTTCTCTGGCCTCCACACACACAGAGAAATCAAGAACAATGGTCACCAGCTGAATCTGTAAATGCCATTGTGCCCATCTGTTGGTAAACGCTTTCGTCTGGAACAATGTCCATGGACTTAGGAAGAGAGGGAGGTACCTGGACTGTGAATAGCCTGTCACACAGTGTGTAGGACCCTCAAAGACAGCTGCAGGGAATTCACATACAAAGAAGGGAGAGGATGCAGCTCCCTGCATTCAGAGCGAGGGTTAGCTGCTGAGGCCCAGTGAGAGCCTTTGGGACACCTCCATCTTGGGGTTTTCGAACTCAGCTACAAAGAGACTGAGAAAAGAGTCTGGGTGTTAGGATGGGGGTCCCAGATGTCCCTAAGCTTTGGACACAGAAACTGCATTTTTCTGTGTTATTGGAAGAGTTTCCATGTTAAGATACCAACAGAAGTAAATACATTTAGGCACCCTAAATGTTCTGAAACACCCACAGTAAAGTCACAAATCAAGGAAATCCCAAGGCTCTTACAGGATGAATGACTAAAAATTAGTTTATCTGGAGCCAGGCTCATGGAAGAAAGTGGATGAGACCATGCATCACTGAGCACTAAGTGACAGCTGACGCCATCTGTCACACTGAAGGAAAGGGATGTATGCTGCAGTACCAAGTCCATGGTCTATCCTGTGGAGTCAGACAAGCCTTTTCTGTCCACCTAGAAGTGGCTGCAGCCATCTCTTCCCCAAACATATTGAACTTAGGTCTAATAGGATCCAAGGCAACATTTCTAACTCCTGCTTGTCACCCACCTCTAACCAATCCCTAATGGATTGGAAAATAGATACTACAGGAAGTAGCATGAACGGGTTGTAAACAGATTATGTTTTAAGTAATTCTGTCTTAAGCTTATTCTTGTGGGTGTGTGTGCTTGTGTGCATGTGGATTCATATGTGTGCACATATATGTATATGTGTGCACATGGAAGCCAGAGGAATTCACCATGTAAGCTAGGTTGGCTGGCCAGCAAGTCCTAGGAACCACCTGTCTCTGTCTCCTTCTTGTGCACCACTGTGTCTGACTATTTCACATGGGCATTGGGGATCTGAACTCAGGTCCTCATACTTATACAGGAAGCACTCTACTGACTGAGGCACACCCCCCAGGCTTTTATTTCTTGTTTTAAGATGGCAATAAATGGTTGAGGTTACTCTCCTCAAGTCAGGACACAGTACTCTCTTCACTCTGTGCAGGGCCTGTCCTTACTTTTATCGTTTAAAGGCTCTTTACACCCAGTACCCACTCATTACCTTCTTTCCAGTGCATTTGATGTAATTTGTTTTTTTGCATTAATGAAGAATGAGTAGTAATTTGCAGGCATATTTTTAATTTGTGGAAAAGTTCTTTTATGTCCTTCTCTTTACTTCTTCTTCCACTGAGGACTGCATCTTTTTAAAGGCTCATCAATAATTTTATGGATGCTTCTAATTTATTGCTTCCAAATCCCACTTCTGCCCTTTCAATTACAAATAATTAATTTCCTAAAGCAAGGGGCAGACTTTGGAAGCATCACTCATAAATATTAATTAATTGATCAGCAGAATGAAAACAGCATATTTAAGAAAACGTTTGTTGAGCACTTACTACACATTCAAAACTAGAAATATTAAAATAATTAATGTCGAGAGCCTAAGCTTAAGAGACTTCCAGTCTAATAGGAGATGATCCACATGTGCAATACATCACAGCTTGGAGATTCATAAGCTGTGATGGAATGGACAAGAGTGAGAAGAAGCCACACAGAGTGGGACTTCCTGTTTCCCCTGGAGCAACTGAGCAAGATGGTGAGGTTCAGTGCAAGAGAAATACCTTTCTGGGTTCCACAGAACAGGAAGGAGTCACACTCTGAGGGCTAGACAGAAGAGTGTTCTGGGAAATAGGACCCTTGACAGCACCTGAACAGCCTGTCCTCTCAGAGTCCCTGCAAAAAGCTCTCTCCACCCACAGTGTTTTCATCACTGTCAACTTGACTGGATTTCAAACCAAAAGTGGTGGTACATGCTTGGGATCACCAACAATCAACAACATAAAAAATATCAAGGAACCAATAAATAAATAAATAAAAGCCCAACTCGATGAGTAGATTTGCTATCGCCTGTAAGATGGGAACACATCTCTGGTTGTGTCTTAAAGGCATTTCCAGAAGGAAATTTCAGGTTAAATGGTCACAGTGACAGAAGAGCAGCTAATTTACCCCCTGACTTCCTGAGCCATGACTGACTGTGTTAGGGCAGACCACCCACCAGCCAACACCCCAACAATCTCAGACAGCATCCCAGCATTCCATGCAGTGTGCTGCTACGGTAGTTAAACCACAAATTAATGGAATCCACTGCTCTTCTTCAGAGTCTTGATGTAGGAAACCCACATGGCCAGGTGACAGTACAGAATGGAGCTGGCACGTTTGTCCTGTGCTGGCTGTTGGCCTTTGAGTGAAAGGAGGGAATGAAGCTGCTCCTGGGAAGAGAGAAATGCCTCCTTGGCTGAATTTCCTGAGCTTTAGCGCTTTTCTTGGGGAGACCAACAACACACATCTACGCACCCCAAATAGGGAGCCCACGACAGACCGAAGCACAGCTAGTGAACCCATGAGTTTTACTTGGGTGACTTACAGGAGCAGAAATGACCCAGGGGCAGTTCCATCATCAAAGCCCACCCCAGCATGGGTGACAGCTCACAAAAGCTGTGACCCTGGAGCACTCTACAGGCTGCAGGCAGCTCCACAGGTTGGAGAGTGTCCTTTCTAAGTGACTAAATCTCTCCCAGGTATCTCTGCTGGTTTCTTCCTCTCCCAGGCAACTAGTCTGGTCTCAGAGTCTTTTTTTGCAGCTCAGCTCTGTGAATCCAAGAGGGACTCTCAGCTTTCACTGCTTTCTCTGGCAGGGAGAGGTCCAGTGAATCTGGTCAGTTTTACGGACTTCCTGAAGCTGTTTTGAGTTTTTTACCTTCCTGTTTAATGAGCTTCCTTGCAGGGTAGACCATTTCAATCTCAGTGGAAACTTATACAACATCAGTTGCATGAGCTAGACTTTGCTTCCTGCCTAGAGTTGCCGGAGGTTTTAATGAATCTTGACTATCAATCTCTTATTGGAAAGGATGTCTTCTTACTTAATGGTGTTTGAGTAACTCGTACATTCTACAGTACACAGACCCGAGAGCCTATGGTTGGTTTACACAGTGATAATTTGTTTGATAGACAAATGTTAAATATGCACGTGGGGGCTAAGGGACCCTCTGAAGGAAGATTCAAGGAGACTGAATGGCTGAATGGAGAGGGGCATGAAATTGACTAAATCAGGTTGGAACGAGAGCTCAATCATTAAAGTACTTGCCTGTAAGCATTAGGACTTTGAGTTGAAGTCCCAGCACCCACATGGAAATGACTGGACATGATGGCACTTTCTTGTAACACCAGCCTGTGAGACAAAGAAAGATAGAGTCTTCAGGTTCAGTGGCCAGATAGCCTAGGCTGCCCCATGGAGCTTCAGGTCAATGACAGAATGTCTTGAAAAGAAAAGATGGGCAGTGTCTGAGGCTGATCCCTCTGGTTTACACACACACACACACACACACACACACACACACACACACAGAGCGTGTACACACATACGCATCAACATGCACACACATATAATATACATAAACAAATAAAAAGAAATTGGCTAAATCTGTTATAGCTGAGGAAGGAAGGTTTCTTTTGGCTCAGTTTGAGAGGATTCAGCTCATGATCCCTTATCTGCACGTTCCTGGGCCTGTAGTAAGGCAAGCCAAAGACACAGTCCATCCTGGAAGAGAAGCCAAGTTGTCAGGGATGTGAGGTAGCTGGTCACATGGCATCCACAGTTAGGAAGCACAGATTATGGATGCTGGTGCTCAGCTTGCTTTCTCCTCATTTGTTTGTTTACTCTGGGCCCCCACATCATAGGATGGTGCTACCCACATGCAGGGTGTGTCTTTCCCCCTTAGTTAAACCTCTCTGGAAACACATATGCCTAGAGGGTTGTTGCCATGGTTTTTCTAAATCCTATCAAGTTGACAATTGGGATTCACCGCCACTTTAGGCAAATACTCTACCACTGAGCTACACCCCTAGTCTGAAAAAAATCCCTAAAGGTAATACTGGCAATGAGGTACAACACAATAAAGATACAACATGAGAGACATGTGTGACAGCCTCATAGTCCTTCCATTTTAGAGATGTTTTTGGTGCCCTTAATGTGTCCCTCCGCCACCCTGCCACTCTGCCACAGTAACACAGATGCCGTGCTCTGTGGAAAGCTGCTTTATCTGATCATCAGCAAAGAGGCATATGCACTCCTTAAATATATTTTTATTAATCAGATGAAGGAGATCCCCACGCTAAAGTTGTCTTCATAGACTGCTAAAATTAGAAGGCGCTAATCTTGACATCTGCAGCTACAGGGAGAAGTGTTTGAGGACGGGATGCTTGGGAAGGACATGGGCTGGAGCTTGTTCTCCACGCATCCCCACAGCGTCACAGCTCATTTGGTCCTGGAATTGTGAGGGAATGTAAATTCTGGGGTTTCCCATGTGCGGCATTGTTTTGCGATCTTGTGCTTAGCTAAAAATGCTCCTCGTAGCAATGCGGAGCCTGGTGCCGCGTGGTTCGTTTGGAATGAGAATAAAGGACAAATCCTGCTGCCCGCCTGTGCGACAGGCTTCACCAACTAATTAAATCCACGGTGCTTTCTGGCCTTATGGAGACTTCGTGCAATCCAGTCTGGAATCTTTGTCACATCCAGAAGATCTGTTGCTGTCCAGGTTTCCATGGTAGCTACATTTTTTTCCTCATTTTTTTTTTTTTTGAAATTATCCTCAGCCCTTGGCGTCAGTTAGCCACATAAGTGGGTGTATTATCAGCTTAATGAAGGGGCCCTTTCTGCAGGCGTCTTCCTGTGCTGTCAGGTAAGTGGCTCACCACATGCTGCGGTGTGTTCACTCTTATTCTCAGGATCCATCTGGAGATGTCTCACAAAGCTGGGCAGTTGTGTGCCAGGGGACGCCTCCATGCTTCTGAAGAATGAGCACCTCCTCTTTGCTCTAATGTGGTCCCTATCACAACACCCTGCCCAGCCCAGCCGAGGCTCCAGACACAAGGGGCCGCTTTGTGGCCCTCTGTACATGATAGCTCTTATCTGCACAGTTGTTCATTTCTCACATCCATGGCTATAACACAACATTCTCTGGGATGAGTTTCAAGCGCTGATGATTAACAGGTTTATTCACTTCTAATGGAGCCATGACTACACATGTCACCCATGCTGTACGCTGTTTATTTTTTCCCTTTGTGGCATTATTCTTCACATGGACCAGAAGAAGAAACCAGCAATGAACTCTTGACATCTCTGTTCTCTGCCTCTAAGGCACTTCTCCACCCTTGCATTTCCCGGTGAGGTGAGGTCTCCAGTACTGTCTGGATACCACACAATGGCCGCCAGAAGTTCTACACCATGCCAGTATTAGTCTTCATTCTGTGTGTCTGTTTCCAGCATCTAACGGCAGTCAATGGCAACTTTACTCTTCAAGATTAGAGGCAAAAATACCCACCACAGATACTCACTGATGGAAAAAATTGTGTGTGTGTGTGTGTGTGTGTGTGTGTGTGTGTGTGTGTGTATGTGTGTGTCTATAGCTAGAGGTGAATGTTGGATATCTTCCTTCATTGCCCTCCACCTCTTTTTTTTTCAGACAAGGACTCTCAATGAACCTGAAGCTTACCAGCTTGGCTAGGTTGGTGGCCAATAGCTCCAGGATCTCCGTCTCCACACTAGCCCTAGAATTACTCCAGTGTGCACCCAGTTTTATGTGGGTGTTGGAGATCCTTGCACAGCAAGGACCTTATTGACGGAGCCATCTCAAGACCTAGTCACCCAAAAGCCATTTTTAGGGGACCTAAAATATGTCAGGTGAATATTTAACCAAAAGAAACACATACACACACTGCTAAGGGAGGACCATGAGAGCCATAGTTTTTTTCATTAGCTAAAAAATGTCATATCTAGGTGTGTGATTATCAACTGCAGCTCTTTTCACATTTTTCCTTAAAAGACATGCCAGAGCTGCCCTGCCAGGTTCTTGTTTGGAGATGGCCAGCTGCTTACCCATCACCCTGACTGCCAACTCTGTACTACGACCTAAGGTGATTGTATGTGTGTGTGTGTGTGCTTTAATTCATACACACAAGACACAACTGTGGTTTACTAAGTAAGTCTTTGAGTTAAATGATTTATTTTCCTCCTCCCTGAACCACATCCCAGGCAGAGTTCTGTGGCCTGGGGTGAACTTTCTGCAATTACATCGTACAGCGGAGGTGGAAGAGGTACTGTGAAGTTTACTCCATCCCTGAATGCGCAGTTTTGCTAAGCAAAACAATATAAAACCTGCAAGATGAAAGAGGCTAAAAATAAAAGGAGGGAAGCCCAACAACAAAGAAAGGACACCCACCAGCTCTCTCCTCTGCTCAAGGTGAAATGCAAGAAGCAGGCAGAGCGGGGACTAGTGTAAGAGCCGGGGCGTTTTCCCAGGAGTGGTCCCTGGTGCATCTGAGTGCATCCCACTTTTGTCTTGTCCCAAGTGTTTCTCACCTGTCACCTCTTCTGATCTGCAGGTCAGGGGGAAAGTGGTGGGTGATGTGACTCTTTACACATAGACTCCAACACACTACATAGGCAAAGCGAAGGCCAAGCTGAGAAGATTTAAATGTGTCTGTTTAATTATTCCATTTATCGTGTTCTGGTTTTAAGGGAAGACTTGTGATGCCCCTTGTCTCCATGTGCCAGGTGGCCTGGCCCCAGGCTCAGGCACATCCATGAGCAGGGCTTCTCCCACAGTGAAGTCATTCCTGCTATCCATCCCCAGTTTTCTATAAATAGCATCACTTTGAGGATTGTTGAAATAATTTGTTGCTATAATTATAGTGACATTTCTTGCATGTTATAATCATATAAAATGGCACAAATAAAGGGATGCTATTTTTGACTAATTTATTTTTCTTCTGATTCCGTTTGTGTTTCGTGCGATGGAAGAAAAGGTTAGAAACAGACTCATTTAGAGAAGGAGCCATGCTTGGATGGAAAAGAATGGCATAGAAAATCAAGAGAACTTCCCTAAGAAGAAAGGGAGCTTGGGGACTTTGAAGTTGACACGGTTTTAGCAGAAAGAGAAAAGAGCAGGAGGTAAAGTCCCCGAAGTACAATTCCCCACAAACAAGTGAAGACACGTGATGACAGTGTTCCAGCCGCTGGCCACCAAACCAAAGTCATTTTAATTTGTCATAGGCTTTTACATTTTCAACAATGCTAGGCTAGCAGGGAGTGACAAATGTCTGCAAAGAAATATCTAAGATGGCTGTTCTGTGAGAATCCCTGGAAAAGTCCCTTCAGAGTTGACAGTGGAGCTCCACTGTTTTCAAACTTTCAGCCAGTGCCAATTTAACCCAACCAGGACCTAGTGAGCAGACAACATCAGCTGGTGAGCTGAGGGAGATCTACTCCCTCTTTCCCAACCCTCCTCCCCCAGGGTACTCTTGAGCAGGGAGAAATGAGGAATATGTAGATAGAAATACAGAGGAGAGAGAGATAGAAAACACAGGATAGCCTTGGAAGTGCCTGGGTCAAAACCCACCAGCCCCTTCTGGCTCTACTAAAGGGCTTTTAAAGGAATGCCAAGGGGTGGAGCAAAAGACCTCCTCCCAGCACAGCCAAGTGCAGACCACTCCAGACACCTGGTGACCATGCCTGTGGTCAAGCCATCCCTAATGCAGCCCTGCTGTGTAAAGCAAGCTCAGATCTCACTAGGAAGCTTTTGTGGGCCCCCACAGTGAGCAAAAGCACAGTTTTCGGACCCTGCTAAGCTGACCATCACTCTCAAACCACTGATCAGGGTGCCCAGGGTGGGGCTGGTGTTGTAGCTCAGTTTCTAGCATGTACAAATGGGTCTGATGCTCAGCACTGCATGAATGGGGTGTGTTGATGTAAATCTGTAATTTGTGGCTGTAATTGGGAGATGAAGGCAGGAAGATCAGAAGTTCAGGTGATCTAGCGACTTTAAGACTAACCTGGGCTACACAAGAACCTGTCTAGAAACAAACAATGTGCTAAAGGGCAAGAGGCTTACAGGGTCTATACAAGCTGTTCTAATTGGTCAAATTAAGATTGTCAATGAGTTTATTTCGGGTGCAATTCATCTTTCTTCAAAGTGCCCAGGGCTGGGACCTACTCTTAGGATCAGGCCAGTGACATCAGCCGCAAAATGGATTGGTACTATTATAGCTTACTCAGCTCTGCTCAGGGTTAGCATTTTATACTATCTGCTGTGTTCTTCCCCTGATGACTGTATAGCCCCAAGGATGGAGATCTTGCCTAAATTTAGCATTTCCATCTTCCAGGTTCTTGGCCAAGCCAGGCATGGAGCAAACTGAATGAATGGGGGATGGAACCGGAGGACTTTAGATGAATCTGGCATTGCGATTTGCAGCTTTTGTAAGCTTATGCAAGTTTTCTACTTTTTGGAGCCTTGGATTCTTTTTCTTTTCTTTCTTTTTTTTTTTTTTAACTACAAAATGTTTGGTTTGGCCTGGAAGCTGTTAAATGCCCACGGTCCTGGGCGATATAAACAGAGTATCAAACAGGGCTCCCCGGAACCCCTGTCCTGAGGCCTGCCAGCTTAGTCTCACTGTGCAGTGTAGTGTTCCCCGGTAGAGCAGTGCAGGCCAGAGGTGGACCCCGGAGTCTTCCTAGAATGAGCTCATTGCTTCTGCTTGTTCTGTGCTATTGGGCATGAGGGCCTGTCAATCAGAATCTGCTTGTGTGCACTGGGACCTGTAGGCTTGAGGTGGCCAGAATGGGGAGAGGGGAGGCTTTTATATAGCCAAGCAGAAAGAGCAAATAGAAAGTTCTGGAAATGCCCAGTCCATGTTGAAGTTTAAGACATCCCTGATCTTGAGTTCCATAAGCAGTTTGTGTTCTAGGAATAAACATCCATCCCTCTGGATGACACACTGGTCTAATTAATTTTCTTATGTGCGGGGAAAAGCCCAGCTAATAGACAACTGTTGTCAATAATGAGGCATTTGTTTTAAGAGGGTCTCATGTATCCCAGCTTGGCCTACAACTCACCATAGAGCCAAAGATGACCTTGATTGCCCTCCCCTACCCCCACCTAATTTTCACTCTGGAGTACTGGGATCATAGTCCCTTACTGCCTCTCTTGGTTTTTGTGGAGCTGGGACCCAGGGCCTTGCACGTGCTAGGCAAGCACTCCACTACAGAGCTACTCTGTCAATAATTAAATGACTGGATAGATTCTTCATGCGGAGTCTCCTAGAATTTTCTAGACCACGTCCCCAGAAACCCCAGGCAGTGCTCACTAGCTCCTCTCCCAAGAGCAAATACCAAACCAAAGCAGTCTGTGTGTTTCTCCCCAGAGGAACCCCACAAAGCTGGGCAGATGGACAGCCTCTGATCGGGTGAGCAAACAATCCACTCATACACACTTGTGCTGGGCAGGTTGGTCCCAACTGTTCTCGACCTCCACTGAGGTCCAAGAACACTGGTTAGGCTCAGCCCTTCCTGCACCTGTCCTAGACTGCCCCGCTGGAGAGATGTCACCTCTCCAGTGGACATCAGTGCAAACCACGTCTACTCTGGGGCTCCTCTGAGCTGCCCGATCTTCTTGTCACGCACATCCTGACTTCACATTTCCTTTCTTGATCTCATTGAGAAATGAGAAATTGGGTTACAAGCTACCTAATTCCATTTGCTCATTATTCCTCAGAAATCTGAGTCCTGAGGAGGGAGAGTAATGGAAGGAGCCTGAAGACAGGGAGGCTACGGTGACCGTGCCATTTTGAATAAATTTCCGTTCCTCCTTATTTGCAAACCTAGAAGCAAACTGCCAGGGTATGGTCACCTTCCCAGAAGGGAAGTATCCATTTCTCAAGTGCTACCAGGCATGCTCTTGGCAGGAGTGTGTGGGCTTGCTCACACATGGTCTTTCTCTTAGTTTTGTGGTGCGTGCCGCCTTCAAGTTTCAATTAAGTAAGCGTTGAACAAGAGACAGCCCGCAGGTGGGATGAGGCACTCTAACTTTTAACCTGGAAGACTTGGAGTCTGTAGCCTTTTTTTTTTTTTTTCTACTCAAGCAGTGTCTCTGACCTCTACATTCTTTTTCTGTGTCCTCCTTCCATGGCAGCATCACAAACAGGGTCTTTTTGTTTTGTTTTAACATTGTTTTCCTTCATCCATATGTTCCTAAGAAGTCTTTTCTTTTTGCTCAATCTCAGTTTTCATCTACTCTTGCAAGGGATTGGATCCTCTCCCCCACTTGTGTGTGTGTGTGTGTGTGTGTGTGTGTGTGTGTGTGTTCAGTCTGCCTGGGTGCATGTGTGCATATGTGTATATGTGTGTACCTGTGTGTCTGTGTGTGCTTGCACATAGGGGTTAGAAGTCAACCTTGAATATCATTTTTCAGGGGTTTTTCTCCTTTGTTTTTCTTTGTGACAGTGTCTCTCACTATCTGTGCTGGCTAGTTTTATGTCAACTTGACACAAACTAGACTCAACAGAGAGGAGGGAACCTCATTTAAGAAAATGCTTTTGCCTCCATAAGATCAAGCTGTAGACAAGCTTGTAGGGCATTTTCTTAACTAGTGATTGGTGGTGGAGGGCCCAGCCCATTGTGGGCGGTATTACCCCTGGTCTTGTGGTCCTGGGTTCTGTAAGAAAGCAGGTTGAGCAAGCCATGAGGAACAAGCCCATAAGCAGCACTCCTCCATGACCTCTGCCTCAGCTCCTGCCTCCAGGTTCCTGCCTTGTTTGAGTTCCTGTCCTGATTTCCTTCAGTGATGGACTATGGATGTGGAAGTGAGCCAAATAAACCCTTTCCTCCTCAATGTGCTTTTGGGCATGGTGTTCTTCATAGCAACCCAAACTAAGGCACTATCCTAAAGCTGCTGAGTAGGCTAGGCTGGCTGACCAGCCCACCTCAGGAAACCCTGCCTCCCAGACCTAGATTTACAGATACCTGTCCTGACACCTGACATTTTACATGGGTTCTGGGGATCGAACTCAGATTCTCAGTTTTCAAGGAAGCACCTTCCTGACTGAGGTATAGCCTTAGCTTTGAAGCTTCTTTCAAAACAACTATCTCCTGTGGTTGCCCTCAACCTTGCTCTGTGACTGAGTTTCCCTGAGCCACAGGCAGAGGAGCCAGACTGAGCGGTTGTCAGGGCTCTGAGGTGAATGTGAGGACTCTACCAGGTTGTTTCATTTCCAATGTTGCTGATTTTATTTTATTTTTATAGTGCTGGAGATTGACCCCAGGGCCTCCTGCATACAGGACAAACATTCTATCAGTGAGCCATCCCCCTGGGCTGGTGTTGCTGTATTCACGTGACCCACTCCTTCTTGGTGGACTAATACAGTACATGGGCATATCAGGCTTCCTGGGCAAGGTGGCCTAAAGAGCTAGAGAGAGGGGACAAGGGTCAGGGATGGGGGAGGAGCCCACTGAAACGTGCAGTAATCAGCAATGAGGGGAATTCCCTTATCTCTAATACCAACACTGGGGCAGGCTGCTATGAATAACGTCACAGAAAACATTAGCCAACCACAGTTGGAGGTGTACTCGACTTTTCTCTGCCTCTACTCATTTCTACTCCCCCTTGTCAACCCTCTCCTCAACTCCTGTCCCTGGGAGCTGATGTCACACCCTGGAGAGACAGAGAATAATGCACTCCTGTGCAGAAGACTCTTGGTTTGCTAGAACAAAATTAAAGATCACCCAGGTTCAAGCAGAGTCAGGATGACAAGCGCTGCCACCATGGCCAGAGCAGCTTCCCTGCTTTCTTGAAAACAAGCCAAAAACAATAGGTCATCTGATTTCTACAGTTTTCATACTGGAGGATTTTATGATCTTCTTAGGAGCAGTCTGATGAAATGCAGGCCTTGTGGTTCGGATAAAAATGCCATTTTTTGTTAAAATCTTTAGCCTTGCTTCTTATGCTTTCATTTTAAATTCAAAACTTATTTCTTTGAACCTATAGTCTCTACTAATTTGCTTCATTCATAACACAAAGACCATGACATCTGCCCTTGGAGTGGCCATTCTTTTTACTCTGGGTGATCTTGGCCTGCTGTCTCTTCCTAACTTTTGCTAGAGCTTTTGGGGACAGATACATTTAGTCTTGGCAGTCACTGAGTCTCTCTGTCCTTTGCAGTTTCAGCTTGTCTGGAGTTGGCAGGAAGGAGAGGGCGTCACTGTACTGTTGAACATGGAATTTGGCATCTCTTTCAGTGTGGGGGGGAGGGGGATCACTGTTTGGAGTGACTATGCAAACAGCTGGAGCATGCTCCAAGCCTTTCTGGCATGGCTGAAGACGACTTCTGACTTAGGGGCGGGCAGTCTGCTGGCTGGGCTCCTTGCTTAGGGCACCTTCTTGGTGTCCTTAAAGGGAGTAGTTTCCTCCTCCTCCTGTTCCTCCTCCTCTCTTGTTTTTAAGTGTAGCAGATGAAATCCAGGGTCTTGCAACATGCTCGGGTTCCTTCCTCAGCCCCAGATCTCCCTTTGCCTCACAGTAAATGCTGTGCTAATGTTACAAACTCAGCCCCTTCCTTTGCTGTGCTCTATGCCACCAAGTAAAGCAGTGAGCCTGAGCAAAGAGCTTGTTTGTCACCTGGCTATATTAGGCAGGGTTCTCTAGAGGTACAGAATTGATAGAATGAGCATTATTACAAAGGGGATTTATTAGATTGGCTTGCACAATATGGCCGACCGTGATCTGCACACTGGCGAGGCTGAGGACCTGGTAGCCGCTTATTTCACTAGGTTGGATGTCTCAACAGTCCCACTCAGTCCCGGAAGAACTGGGGAGCTGCTGGTCGTCAGTCCCCGTCGGGAGGTTGAAGAAGGTGGTTCTGATGCCAGGAAAGGATGGCAGCAATGAACACATGCTCTCACTAGCAAGGGGCATGGGCAAGCTGGGACAGCAGTGGCTTCTCACTTTGACATCTGACCTCTGTATGGAGGCCTCTAACCCACTCTACAGGACAGCCTTTCTCAGCCTGGTTGACATGTCCAGAAAATACGCTCACAGATCTGCCCAGACAGGTTTCTCTCGGGTGTTCTCAGATCCAGTCAAGTTGACAACTGAGATTAACCATCACAGTGGGCTAGTGTTGGGACTGGAGACTGGGCTCCTTCCTGAGGACAGGGATTGGTGACATATATGAGAGGAGCAGAATGGTGTGGGGGAAAGGTGGTCAGGCTGGACACTGTCAATAGCCTGGGCTGCTGTGATCTGTCTCTACCGCTCTTTATAGAAGGGACGTTCATAAAACGGCCATGTCTTTGGATGAGTTTGAGGGCTCCATAATGTCAACACTGGATGTATCTTCAGGTCCAAATAGACAGTCACTGCTGTCCTTTAAGCCCATGAAAAGTGACCTAAGCAGCTGTTATTGTCACAAACCAGAGGGATTATCAGCAGCAAAGCTAGTGGGGGATGAATGACGCTCATGTTGTAGGTTGTTGTTTTTACTCTTTTGGGGGGCACCACCCAGCTCCCAGATAAATCAACATGGAGGCTTATTCTTAATTATGAATGCCCAGCCTTAGCTTGGCTTATTTCTTGCCTGCTTTTCTTAAATTACCTTTGCCTCTGGGCTTTTCCCGTTCTCTTACTTCTGTAATCTTACTTTCACTCTTGCTCTGTGGCTGGCTGTGTAGCTGGGGGGCTGGCCCCTGATGTCCTCCTCCTTCTCTGGCTTCTTCTCTTTTTTCACTCCTCCATCTCTATCTCTTTTCTTCTTCTTTATATACTCTCTGCCTGCCAGCCCCGCCTATCCTTTCTCCTGTCTTCCTATTGGCCGTTCAGATCTTTATTAGCCCATCAGGTGTTTTAGACAGGCACAGTAACACAGCTTCGCAGCGTTAAACAAATGCGACATAAACAAAAGCAACACACCTTAAAATAATATTCTACAACACACTCAGCCTTGGGAGCCTCCAAAATAAGTGATCTTGAAAGTCTACTAAAAGTGAGCCAGGCCTGGTGACAGAGTTGTTCAGGAAGCTAAGGCAGAAGAATTGCAAGTTCAAACCCTGCCTAGGCAACTTAGTAAGCCTCTTTCTCAAAATAAAAAGTGAAAAAAAAAAAGAAAAAGAAAAAGAAAAAAAGAGGGGTTGGAGAGATGGCTCTGCTGATAAAGCACTTGTTGTAGAAACGTGGCGTCCAGACTTTGGATCTCCAGAATCCACATAAAAGCTGTGGACAGGGAGGTCCTCTTGTGATTCCTGTGCTTGGCAGATGGGGGGGAGGGGCAGGTGGTCCCTTTACCAGGCTGGCTAGCCAGACTAACCTGAACAGAAAGCTCAGTGCGTACCAAGAGAGCCTGCCACAGCATCGGCATGCCCTTAGGTCCTCACATACATGTGCTCCTACACACATGCGAATAGACACGTGCACATGCATGCACACACGTAGAAGAGAGGGAGAGAGGGAGAAATGAGAATGTTGCTCAGTGCAGAGCATGGACCTAGCATGATTGACTACGGACAATCTCCAGTCCATCAAAATAAATACATGAACAAGTAAAGACATACATAAAGATGAAATAAGTAAAAGCAAGAGACCGAGCCAGTGGAGGGACAGGGTTGACCAGCTGTCATTTCACTGGGATACAATGTGATGTGAGGGGACACTCACAGCACCACCTGCCATGCCCAGGGCCACGACAAGTGCAGCTTCACCCAGCAGCCTTCCTCTACTGTGGGGCGACACTAAGGGAAAGAGGGCCACCAACAGAGGGCTGCCTCCTGGGGTCACAAGTGCGGTGACCACCCACAGAGCAGCAGGGGGAGAGGAGGCGCGGCAGGGAGCCTGCTTAGCTTGTCCTAGCTCCCCTGGGAAGGAGGGGAGAGACATCCCTGAAGCAGGAAGTGGGGCAGATGGCCAGCTGGGAATACCCAAGAGGGAGCTTAAGCAGGCCAGACTCCTCTCTCAGCTCTCAGTCTTAGCTCTCTCTCTCTTTCTCTGTCTCTGTCTCTCTCCTTCTTTCTTATATGTGCATGCATGTGTACATGTCTATTTACATATGCGTGGGCGCATGTGTATGTGAGGACCTAAGAGCACGCTGATGTTGAGTGTTTTTCTCCATTATTCTCTTGTGTATATATATATATATATATATATATATATATATATATATATATGCAGGTTCTCCTGCTACACCCTGAACTTTGGGTCAGTCATGCTTGGAACAGAAGTGTGGAGGTGGGGCAGGCTGATTGACAGGCTTGGGACAGGGTGTGGAGGTGCAGCAGGCTGATAGGCTCTGGACAGGAGTGTATGTGTGTGGGGGTGCTAGGCTTGGGACAGGAGTATGGAGGTGTGAGGTGTGGGTTGCTAGGCTTGGGAAAGAAGGGCAGATGGGGGACCACCAGGCTTGGGTCATGAGCAGGAGGCTGGGAAGGCTGGCATCCTCGGGGAGTTAGGGCTTCTGTGTTCGGTGCCTCAAGCGATATGGGACAGTGCCTGGGTGTTTGTAGGGCCTCCAGGCCATGTTGTGCCTCTGGTTAGTCGTGACTGGGTGCAGCAGGGTAGCATGAGGATGCGGTGTCTGGGGACAGATGGGTTATCTTCTGGAAGGAGCACAAAGCCAATGATCCTGTTCAAACCTGTGTGTGTGTGTGTGTGTGTGTGTGTGTGTGTGTGTGTGTGTGTGGTGTGCATATGAATGCACGAGCATGTGTATGTGTGTTTCTATGTCTGTGTGCATGCTTGTGTATTTGTGTGTTTATGTCTGTGTGTATGTGTGTGCATGTGTAGCCATGAAGAGTATCCCTGTACTTACAGCTTCTTAATCAGAAAACAACTCTGGGGTTTGGGAATGGCCTCAGTTGGTAAACTTTGTGCTGCACAAGTGGTCAGTCTCTGAAAACCATGAAAAAAAAAAAAACAAAACAAAACCAAACAAACAGGGTGGTGGTGTGCACTTATAACCGAAGGACTGTGGAACTGGAATTGGAAACAGGCAGGTCCCTAGGGCTCACTGGCTAGAGTCTAGATGATTCAGTGAGCTCCAGGTTCCAGGTTCAAATGAGAGCCCTTGTTTCAAAAAATTAAGTATGAGGTACCTGAGAAAAGATACATACACACACGTGTACACACACACACACACACACACACACACACACACACACGCATGCACACATACATAGCCAAAACTCACCAAAACTGAGAAAACTAACTTCCAAACCGCCAGCTCTGTTTATTTATTTTCTCAGTTAAACCTGTGTAAGTGCATGGGCATCACATGAACAAGTGGAAAGAAACTCAGGGCACTGGGTTCCATCTTGCGTTTCACACTCTTTGTTTGCTGACATTAATGAGGAAGGAAGGAGGCCCAGGTACCTGCTCAACACCCACAGGTCAGCCGAAGGGTCGGGCAGGATGCTAACCTCAGTCATATTTGATTTAGTGAGGGAAAGAAAACGCCGACCCCTATTCTGCTGTGTTAAATAATGATAATATATGCTCTAAAAACTCATTACAACCATAATCATGAATAGCTAGTGATTTAGAATTTGAGTTAAATAGTTAGGCTGCTACATTTGTGCTCTTTGGGTGTTTGAATATAATTATTTGAGGATTAAATTGAGAGACATCGATCAGTCCCAGGAATAAATAGCAGGCTTGCTTGCAAAGCCCAAATTGGAAAGGAGAAATGAGAGTTTGCAGAGAAGATGTCTGTTGTCTGAATGAATGCATAAGAAGCAGATACTCCACACCTAATTACAAAAAGACTTCAGGAGAGGAATTGATTACGGTTTTAGAGGAGATACCTGAGTAATAGAAGATGATTTTAGGAAATGCTTTTGCTTTTGTTTCATCTTTAATGGACTCTAAGGCTGGAGAAGGGATTATGAAAGGGGCAAAAATGATAACTGTAATTATATCATTTAGCAATCTCAGTTTAGACAAAAGCTGGCAGCTTTCTCCAGATCCATGGAGTATGGAGGCCTGCTTAAACACCATCTCACACAGCACTTAGAAATTAGATTCAAACAAATTCTACATGATCCTTGCTTGCTGATGATAGTCAAGTCCCCAGAAGTTTGTATCATACCTGAAAAAAAAATGGAATTGATCACAAAAGGCTAAACAAATCAGTAGCCCGTCACTTTGTAGCGAGGATAACCTTGGATCAATTGCACTGGGTAAAGTTAGACCTCCAGGTCAGTTGACTGTACATATTTTTGGAAAAAAGAAAATCCCTTCAATTAATTTTTTTTTTTTTACTGTGTAAATCTGTTTCAAGTGGTTTACTCTAGACCCTAGAGTCCTGGTTTAATGTGCTTTTGTTGAGGATTTCATGACATGCAAGTTCAGAGTACTTTCGCCTGGAAGCACTAGCTGTTATCTCAATGTAAAGCAAGGTGAATGAAAATGCTCACACAAAGGTGTTCTGAAGCTCCCACCTCAATCAAACTGGAGAAGACAAGCCTGTGAAGCGGAGGGTGGGGGTGGGGGGGAGCAGCAAGCAAGGGCGTGTTCAAAGGCTCTCTGCCTTTGGGCTAGCAGCCACTAGACTATCAGCGTGAGTCTGACAGGGTGGGACTATGGGGAAAGGTTCTGCCCGGCTCTCTCAATCCTCAGAGATCCCAAAAGACAATGAAAATTCAAACCAGCAAATAGTTTCATAACACACAAGAGAGAATCCAATCCATGCATGCTTACAGTTTCATAAACCAGCAATGCAGGCTAGCATGGTGTTTTGTAACACTATGGAGCAATGTATCACACAAATTACCTCTGGGCTCTGGCCAAGACGGGCGTTAAGGAAACCAATGGATCTCCTGCCCTTTCCCCACACTGAGCTCACATCCTCCCTGCCTGCAACTACCCAGAGGAAACGACCACTTTACCCAAAATATTATTGTAAAGTGGGGAAGGAGCTTAGGACAGATTCAGCAGGGTGGGGGAAGGGCCAGTGCCCACAGCCTCCTCTCTGCTATGGGCATTCACCAACACTGACTGGCCTTTGAAGTCCTGGGCTGGACTGGCAAATTGTATTTCCAAGGAGCAGGACGTGATTAGGAAGATCAGTATATGAAAAACAACACCTGGGGCTCTGATTGGGACACAAACATACTGAGGATTCAGGAGTGGTTTGCATGTGATTGTTAGACACAGAGAGATCTGGCTTGTGTGGGTGCTTGCGCTCATGGTATGCAAATGTACACGGAAGTCAAAGGGTAGCCTCGGTATTCCCCAGGTGCTGCCCATCTTGTGTTTTGAGACAGGGTCTCTGATTGGCCTGGAACTGGCTGATTAGCTGAGGCTTGCTAGCCAGCCCCAGCATTGGAATTATAAGTGTGCACCACCACCTGGCTTTTTTACCTGGGTTCTGGGGATCAAATTCGGTCCTCATCTTGTTCTTCACATTTTATCAACGGAGCCATCTGACTATTCCTGAGGGTTAAGTTTTTTTCCCCTTGTCACTTCACCAGAACCCTCAGCTCCTGTCAAGAAGTCACCCATTTGAGGCTTCCCACCTTTCCCCTTCGTCTGTAGCAAACTCACCTCCACACCCTTGCATACACTTGCCCCCAAACGTCCCTCACACTGCAACACTGCTTGAATTGATAATTCAAAGATCTCCAAGACCCAGGCAGTGCCTTCCATGATGTTAGTCTCCCAAAATCATAAATAAAAAAAAAGACAACTGCAAATGTAAGATTACCAAACTTTTTGAGGGTAAATACAAGACCTTGGGGAGAAGAGGATGTGACTTGAGCCAGTAAGATGTCCTCAGGGAAGGTGGGATTTTAGCAGCTGGGGGCAGGAATAATGTCAGGGAGGGAGCCCAGGAAGGGCCAGGGCTGAGGCCAGCAGGAAGAAAGACAGCCAGCAGGGTCAGGGACAGACACAGAGGGACTTGGGAGAGGCTCCCATGGCTGGAGCAGGGAGCCATTCTATGCTGGACCGAATGTTAGCAGGTGCGTGTGCCTGGGTAACTACAGTAACTGCTAGGGAGGTGCGGGGCGTTTACCCACCAACCCCACAGTTTCCCAGAGTTTTCTCGGAGTGCGAGCAGCAGGAAATATTAGATAGAAGGATTTAGATTGTGGAGATAAACAGATAGAAAATAAAGGATAGCCTCGAGAGGGCCTGGAACCTATTCCGACGGCCCTGTCTCTGCCTCAGAGTATTTATAGAGACGCCAAGGGGTGGAGCAAAAGACCTCCCTCCCAGCACAGCCAAGTGCAGACCATCTCAGACATTTGCACTCAGGCCCATGGTCCTAACCATCCTCTATGTGGACCTGCTGGGTAAAGCCACGAGGAACCTGAAAACGGGCTCCCACAGGGAGAGCTTGGAGTGTGGGGATGTTTAGGACTAGTTTGTAGACCTAGTGCCAAGTAGAAAGTGGAGGCCATAGAGTTGGACATGTTTGTAACTGGAAAATCTCCTTCTGGACAGAGAGATTCTCAACTCCTGCCCCTCCTTCCTCTCCCACTCCCAGTTGAGCATATCCTAGATTCGCCACTGGTGATTTTCACGCGCTGAGTTCAAGACAGACGTCAATGTATGCGTGTTTGGGAAATCCTAACCTTCAACTCAGCATTTTCACCCCCTACTAACACACAATGAAGCTTTAGTAGTCACAGTTTGGGAAAGCAAGGGGAATTACTGAGGACTTGCTAGAAATGTCTCTACTTTCTTGACACTAACTTGATAAAACCCTTCTCTATAGACTCATCTCCAGGGTAAGCCCTTGAAGGAATGGTTAAATAATTGCTATTTAGTGTTTTGAAGCAAAAGCAACCATGTGAATATACACCTGAAACTTGGTAACAATTCTTCTGGAAGAGTGAGCACAGATTTTTCTAATGATATAAAAAAAGTTCCCCACAGAACAGAACAAGTGGGCTGCAATAGATACCAAATTCAGAAGTCAGCTTCAGTTATGAACAAATGATTAGAGAGAACTGCTGTTCCCTAAAATATGGACGAATCCACAGAGTACTTTCAGATGAGAATCACAACAATAAACAAATGATTGTTTATATTGTGTGGTGGTTTGAAAGAAATGCCCCTCATAGGGAATGGCACTATTAGGAGATGTGGCTTGTTGGAGTAGGTGTGGCCTTTTTGGAGAAAGTGTGTCACTGTGGAGGCGAGCTTTGAGGCCTCATATATGCTCAAACTGTGTCCAGTAGATACAGCTCACTTCCTGTTGCCTGCAGATCAAGATGTAGAACTCTCAGCTCCTTCTTCAGCACCATGTCTGCCTGCACGCCACCACGTCCCACCATGATGATAATGGACTGAACCTCTAAAACTGTAAGCCACTCCAATGAAATGTTTTTCCTTTATAAGAGTTGATGTGGACATGGTGTCTCTTCACAGCAATAGAACACTGACTATGACATATTGCCTCACCTTTTTGTAAATTATTAATTGATTAAAGTGGAGACAAAGGTAAGAAATTCAAGTACCCCTCATCAATCAGAGACTAAAATCCAGCTTGGGAGCTGCAGGCTGCTTTAAAGAGCTCACGGGGTGGTTCTGGGCTATTTTCCCTGGGAACATAATTTCTGGATTTGGAGACTCTAGCAGCTACTTGTCTTGTGCTGTGACCAAAATGCTTGACAGAAGCTCCCAGTTTGAGGGTACAGTCAATCCTGTGGTGAAGGCATGGTGGCTGATCTAGGAGGCTGGTCGTATGGTGTCCATCAGCAGTCAGGAAGCAGAGAGCGGTGGATGCTGAAGCTCAGCTTGCTTTCTCCTTTTCATGAAATCCCAGCCCCCAGTCTATGGGAGGGTTCCAGCTACACCTTAGGATTCTGAACTACACAGCTTCCTGAGTCCATGTCATTTTGTATTAGGAGGTCATGTGCATTGTTTCCAGTTGCTGCTGTAACAAGTTGTCACAGAGACCCGGAGACTTAAAACAAGGTAACTTGTTCTTTTCTATTTCTGGAAATCACACCTGCAGTTTCATTGGGCTGAACTAAGGTGCTACCAGAGCCAGTCGACCTGCAGGCTCCAACGGCAGAAGGTATCTTTTCCCTGTGGTGGCTGGCAGTGACCCTTGGCTTGTGACCCCTTTATCTATCTTCAGAGAGCATCACTCCAGCCTTTGCTTCCACACTTATTTCACATTGTCCTCTGTAGTCAAATCTCCCTCTGTCTCCTTCTTATAACATTGTCATCTACAAAGTCCACGTTCTAGAACTCTGCACTATAGTTACCAAAACATCAGGCTAAGGCCCTAATGATATTTAAAGCAAGTTTACAATTTTGTGTTGAGTTGCATGCATAGATATCATTGGCAGGATGCAGCTGCATACATCTGTGGGGAACCTTGGGTCAGCCTTCCTCTGCATGTAAAGGTTCAAGGTAATGGTGCTAGGATGGAGACCTCTCTCCCGACTCAGGACAATCCCCCTAAGGAGAATTCTAGTCAATCACTCAGAACAGATTCTATTAAAGTTGTTCTCTAGCCCATGCATTACTGATAAAACAAAGAACAGCCCCAGAGGGGGAACAAAAGAGCACTCTAACTTATCTGTCCTTACAAAGGATGGAAGCCTTTCAAATTCAGATAAATAAAATATATGCCCAGCACCAAAGTCTCAGGAGGCAGACGAGACACTGAAGTACAGAAATAACCAGAAAGACGAGGCAGGAGGCAGACAAAGAGAGTACTCCACCACTGTTGTGCATTCTCCCCAACTGTCAGGTCCAGGGACTTAGAGGACCGGGGACAGGGGACACTGACAGCGAGGACTGAGCATTTCCTGGACATGGAGATTATGACACTTGCTAATCTAACTGGCAAAAAGTGGCATATCCCAGAGTCTTGTGCCTGCTCACAGGGTATCACTTAGGACCCTATTGGGCAGTCCCTATCTCATGTCAGGCTAAAGGACCAGGACAACTCTTAAATTCACCACCCAGGGGTCTGGAAAGGCTACTCGTGCAGCAAGGACGCATTGAAAATCTAAGTATGCATCTATCATCATACTAGGGACAGAATTAGATACAAGACGAGTAGATGACAGAACTGTCTTTGAAGGGCTGTGGGATGCATTCACACTTGCTCATTTTAGCCCAAACAACAGAGGCTCATGATATTACCTGGGTCTCTGTGTCCTAAGAGTCCACTGCTTTGTGGTTATGTACCAACTGAACAGTCTTTACAAGTGTTCTAGCTTGTTTTCCTATTGCTGTGACCAAAACCAGCTTGGGGAGAACAGTTTGCTTGGTGTTGTGTGACAAAATTTTTCCTGGGGAGATGCCACACATACACGTCTATTCACCCCAGATAGGGAGCCCATGACATACCAAAGTATGGATACCACCCAAGTTCAACTTGGTGAACCAGAGTTTTATTGAGGTTACTTACAGGAATATAGGTGAGGGGTCACTTGTAGGAGCAGAAATGACTCAAAGACAGCTGCATCACCAAGGTTCATGCCACCATGGGTGACAGCTCATGAAACTAGGAACTGGGAACACACTGCACAGCCTGCAGGCAGTTCCACAGTTTGGAGGGGGTCCTTTCCAAGTGACTCAGTTGGTTTAAACCTCTTCCAGGCAGCTCAGCTGGTTTCTGCTTCTTCCAGGCAGCAGGTCTGGCTGGCTTCAGAGTCTTCTTTGAAGCTCAGCTTGTCTGCAAGTCTTTTTTGCAGCTTAGATTGTCACACAGGTACAGTATTCCTGGCAGCTCTGTTCAGCTAGTCTCAGAGGGACTCTCAGCTTTTATTGCTTACTCTGGCAGGGAGGGGCCTAGTGAATCTGCTCAGTTTTGTGGACTTCCTAAGGCTATTTTGAGTTGTTTAGTTTCCTGCTTAAGGAGCTTCCCGGCAGGATAGAATGTTTCAATCTCAGAGGGAACTGTTACACAACACCGGATTTCTACATTCCTACCACGGTTCCTCACAGAAGGAAGCCAATGCAGGCACTCCAGCAGGGCGGGAACCTGGAGGCAGAAACTGAAGCAGAGGCCAGGGATGAATGCGGTTCAGTGGCTTGCTTGTCATGGCTTGTTTAGCCTGCTTTCTTATATAGCCCAGGACCACCTGCCCAGGGGCAGCACTGCCTACAGAGCGTTGGCTCTCCCACACCAATTGTTAATCAATAAAATGCCCCACAATCTTGGCACAGGCCAATCTGATGGAGGCATTTTTTTTTCAGCCAAGGTTCCCTCTTCCCAGATGTCCCTGGATTATGTCAAGGTGACAAAAAACTAGAGTACTGCAAGTGAGCAGAATCTGCTGCCCAGTTCTACAATGTATGTTCAAGATAAGATTGAAGAAAACAGAATTGCTGGAGCATAGAGCAAAACAAATAGACAACAATTTTGAATGCATAGTCTGTCCACCCTGGGTTGCATGGATAGATTACACAGGGCTCAGGTTTTCCAGACCCTGCAGGACATTCTCTTATCTAGAAAAGGATCCCAAATCATGAATGAGACCATTAAGTAAATCAGAGAGCTAAGCCACAGGCACCGAACAAAGCATTTTATGAATAAGTGCTTAACAGTGATGAATGATGTGTCTAGATCCTCCTAAACCTCTCAAACTTGAAAACACTCCTTATATAATGCTATTCCTTTCTTTGAAAAAAATCAGTAAGATACAACGGGAAAGTACAATGATTTCATTTAAAATGTAAAACTCTGTAAGCGCAGAACCAAACCCTGAATGATTGTTGTAGTTGCTTTCTCTTGTCACGGTGACGCAATCCCTGAGGATGGCCACTCAAGCGGGGAGGGTTTACATTGGCTCACTCCCAGTTTGAGGGCGCAGACCTCCGTGGTGGCCCCAGCACAGCCACAGCAGTGTGAGGCAGCTGGTCACATGGTGTCTGCTGTCAGGAAGCAGAGGGAGGAGAGCTGGTGCTCAGCTGGCTTGCTTCCTTTTCATCAGTCAGAAACCTCCGACCCAGGAGGATCCTCCATCTCAGTTAACCTCGTCTGGAAAGCCATTCCCAGATATGCCCAGCGGTTTGTCTCCTACATCATTCTGGATCTTGCAGATCTCAAAGATAAAGAATAAGTTTAACATTCCAGAAAAGGTCATTTATGCACAAATGGCAGCTATACAGTTGAAGGAAAACAATTGTCACTGTGATTTTCAAACCAGCCAAACTATCATTCAAGAGTGGGATCGAAGGGAAGACATTTAAAGGTACAGAAAGGCTCAGGATGTAGTATGTAGTTCATTTGGTAGAGTGCTAGCACAAAGCCCTGGTCTAAATCTCTATCAACCCATAAGCCACATCTATAGTCCCAGCACTCAGGAGGTGGAGGCAGGAGTTCCAAAGTTCAAAGTCATCCTTGGCTACACAGGGAGTTTGAGCCAGCATGGACTACATGGGACCCTATCTCAAAAGCTAACAAACAAGCAAACTAAATAACATATAAACCAACAGCACATTAAAAGTTAAGACTGTTCTGCCGGGTGTTGGTGGCGCACGCCTTTAATCCCAGAACTCGGGAGGCAGAGGCAGGCGGATCTCTGTGAGTTCAAGGCCAGCCTGGGCTACCAAGTGAGCTCCAGGAAAGGCGCAAAGCTACACAGAGAAACCCTGTCTCGAAAAAACAAAAAAAATAAAAAAAAAAAAAAAAAGTTAAGACTGTTCTACAGGGAGCAATAACTGCAATGGATATTTAAAGAGATTATAACAACAAATTTGATTAAGAGGCAAAAACATTTCATTTTTACCATGAGGTTTTTTGAAAAGTATCAGAATCCAAGGAAGACACACTGGGTCAGAAGAGGGTGTCACTCTTCTGAGAGCTGCTGAGCCAAAGACCAGGTGTCATTCAAGAGAAGCACTAGACTTCAGTTGAAGAGAGGGAGGAGGGATCACAGGAGCAAGTGAGGTCAAGATCATGATGCAGAAAATCACACAGACAGCTGACCCAAGCTGGTGGGAGCTCATGGACTCTGGCCTGTCAGCTGGGGAACATGCGTGGGACTCGACTAGGCCTTCTGAATGTGGGTGACAGTTATATGGCTAGATCTGTTTGGGAAGCCCCTGGCAGTGGGACCAGGACTTATCTCTGGTACATGAAATGGCTTTTTGGAACACATTCCCTAGGGTGGGATACCTTGCTCAGCCTTGACACAGTGGCGAGGGGCTTGGTCCTGCCCCAACTTAGTGTGCCAGACTTTGTTGACTCCCTGAGGAGTGGATGGGGGAAGGTGGGGGGGGGAGAGAAGGGGAGGAAGGGGGAACTGGGATTAGCATGTATAATTAAAAAAAACTTTTTTAAAAATAAAAAAGAATTAAAGGATAAAATATACATTTAAAAAACTTTAACAGCTAGCCAGGTGTGGTAGCACGTACCTGTATTCACAGTTGTTGGGGTGCAGAGTCAGAAAGAAGCAAGTCCAAAGTCAGTCTGGGCTGCAGAGAAAGTTCTAGGCTGACCAGAGCTACAGATGAGACACTGTCTCAACACAAAAACAACAACAACCAAAACAAAAACCCTACCCCTCAAAAAATTATTAAAAGCTGCTACTGAAAAATGGAAACACAACTCACAGCCACCTGCTGTGGGTTGTCTTTCTGTATGCTGTAAATATGTGATGCTCTCATTGGTTGATAAATAAAGCTGTGTTGGCCAATAGTCAGGCAGAATAAGGTTAGGTGGCACAATCAAGTTGGAGATGAAAAAGGGTGGAGTGGGGGAGATGCCAGCCAGCCGCCAAGGAAGCAAGGTGTATAGAAAATGAAGTAACAAGCCATGAACCACGTGGCAAAGCATAGGTAAGAAATATGGGTAATTTAAGTGTACGAGCAAGTTAGTAATAAGCCTGAGCCATTGGCTAAACATTTATAATTAATGTAAGTCTCTGAGTGATTGTTTGGAAATGACTGTGGGATGAGGCAGGACAGAAACAAAAAGCCTCCAGTTACAGTTACCAAAACAGTAAAGGAACAAGGAATGCTTTGAAACACAGAAATAAATATGCAGAAGCATCCCATCAGAGCAAAAGTATGACACATAGGGAAAATTGGAGAGAATGGTAGCTACAAGGATAGAAATCAGGCTGAATGTAAGGTTAATGTGATTAGCGTGAGGAACTACGTACCTACCGGAGAGGCCATTTGATTACATAGCATTAAATCTGGGCATATGTTAATTCTAAGAGACAATTTAAAGACAGACAAGAAAATTAAGGGCAGGGGTCACAGATTCAGCAGAGAGGAAGAACACTCACACAGTGTGTGCAAGGCTTTGCATTTCGTGCCTAACACTGCATGGATGAAAAAATTGAAGATGAAGAAAAGCGAAGAGATACACAAACTATTCTCTTAAAAGGATTTAGATAGATCGTGTCAATCATATAAGTTAGGATTTGTGACAGAAACAATAGAGGCAAAATATGATGTTGAACACTACTTAATACACAGGGGTGTGAAAGCAGGTGTGCCAGCACCCTGCAATAACCTTAGGGAGCAACCCTGACAGATGTGGGGCAGAGGTAAATGAAGACCCTGGCTCACCCTGAGAATCAGACACTGCCACTTGATTTCGAGTTTCAGGGAAAATGAATGGCATTGCACCCTTGAACAAGACCACCCATGCAAGAGCAGAGGGTTTGGGGTAATGGATCTGATGACTGGGTAGTACAGGCAGGAGCCAGGGACTATCAGGGGCATCAGTTCCCATCTGGGTGACTATCTCCAGAGAACTGCTGAGATCCTGATATACCTCACCCAAAAGTTCAATGACTCTAAAAAGCAGGCGGACGTTAGAGATGTTGTTACAGCATGGTGACTTCACAGGTAAGGAAAGGGCTGACACCAAGTGCTTGACAAGTTGAAGAACAGCAGTTCTGTACACAGGACAGGAAGAGTGGCCAGTGGCCAGCGTCAGAAAGTTCAGTATACTGAGGGGTTTTGTTGGTGGTGGTTTGCTTGTTTTTGTGAGGCAAGGTCTCCCGTGTAGCCCAGGCCTCAGATCCTCTGGTGCTGGGATCTCAGGGGTTGTAATTTCGTTCTGTGGCTGTGACAAACACCATGACTAAAAGCAATTTAGGGGAGGAGAGGGTCCTACTTCCGGGCCACAATTCATCACTGAGGGAAGTCATGACAAGGATTCAAGCAGGAACTTAAAGCAGAAACCATGGAGGAAGGAACAACTGTTTGCTGGCTCCCTCAGGTTCACACTTAACTAGGTTTCTTATTCAGCTCAGGATCCCCTATGCAGGGATGGTGCCTCCCACCATGAGCCCAGTCCTCCTGTATCTATTAACAATGGAGACAATCCCCCACAGACATCCCCACACCCCCATCTGATCTGCTCAGTTTATCATATAACCCTAGGTCAGTGGTTCTTAACCTTCCTCATGCTGTGACCCTTTACTACAGTTCCTCATGTGGTGGTGAACCCCAATCATAAAATTGTTTTTGTTGCTACTTCATAACTGTCATTGTGCTACTGTTATAAGGAGTTGGGAACCACTACCGTAACTGGGTCGGTGTGACAAAGGTGTGCACCAGCCGTTGCTGACTCTGGTTTTGATTGAGTTTGAGGTGACACATAGGCTTACTGTCGTCCAATATGGGAAACCATGAGTCTGTCCTCTTGGCCTTGCTGCCTTCTCTTGGCCTGTGGTCTTCTAGTGCTCTGGGAAAACAGCGAGTTCCCATAGCCCATAGCTTCCCAGAACATTCTGAGATCTGTAAGAGTAAACACAGGAGCATAGCTCAAGCTCTTGATGGCGTTGGTTCATGGCTTCTGTGTACTTCTACTATGAAGTCATGATCAGAGAATTTTAAAAATTTGTCCTAAATACATTTCTGTTATCTAGTTTGCCATTTTCAGTCTCTGTGTCTAGCCCAGAAGTGGCATTGCTGTGGAATATTTGACTTTGTAAAAGATGTGTTACATTTGTTTATGCTGCAGAATATTACTTTAACTGTGTAAAGGTGTGTTATATTTGTTTATGCTGCCTTTGTTAAATTATGTAAAGATGTGTTGCATTTGTTTCACCTTGCCTGCCTAAGGCACCTGATTGGTCTAATTAAAGAGTTGAACGGCCAATAGCTAGGCAGGAGAGGGATAGGTGGGGCTGGAATGCAGAGAGAATAAATAGAGGAGAAATCTAGACACAAGGGGGGAAGAATGAGAAAGAAGAGAGGAGAGAAGGAGGGACATGCCCAAGGAAAGAAGCGAGGCAGCCACCAGCCAGCAGACACAAGAAGCAGTGAAAATAATATATACAGAAAGAAGGTTAAGAGCTCAAGGCAAAAGGTAGATAAAGAGAAACAAGGTGATTTAAGTTAAAAGTGCTAGCCAGAAATGAGCCTAAGCTAGGCCGAGTATTCACAACTAATAAGAAGGCTCTGTGTCGTGACTTGAAGTTGGTTAGTGGCCTAAAAGAAAAAGCCTAGTACATGATATTTTAGATAAATGGGAAATACTGTGCTCCTAGAAGTCTGGTCATGATAATGGAGTCTTACACTTCTGTGTACTTTCCCTTCCTAGGAATCTGGGAGGAACATGGGCCAAGCCTGGATGGATACTCTCCACGGGGAAGAACAAGACAAGTAGGTCAGCTCTAACAGCCACAGAGCCACGTGAGAGGGGGAAGAGAAGGCTGCAAAGGGGCCCATGAAGGTTCAGACCCTGGGAAGAAAGTTCTGGAAGAGTGCAGACACCCACGATGGGGATGCTGCTGGAATTGGGATGAGCCTGCCATCACATGAGACTTCATGAGAGTGACTACTGCTTGATGGGGCAGGAAGGAGGGATGGGATCTAACAAGCACGCGGACCCCTTGGCTTTAGAAGTTGACGTGTTGGTAGCAGGCAGAAGTGAAGTGTTCGCTGTTCTGAGGAGAACCTGGGTGGGAGGGAAGAGATCACTGAAGTCTCAACCGGGAGAGAGAGGGCCAGCCAGGAGGTGGCCGAGCTCTGTTCCGTCACCAGGACGAAGCTCAGTTCCGGGGACAGTGGCTGCCCACCCTGGCATGCTGGGTGTGGGAACTCTGGCGTGACTCACAAACATTTCAGTTGTGATTCAGATTCCACAGTTGGGAGAAGATGAAATAAGCATTGGACATGGGGCAGCTCCTGCCTCACTCAGAGAGGGAGATGAGGGGTGACCTGGCAGTGGCCGGCCCTGGTGAGTGGGCCAAGGAGAAGAGCAGAGTGTGGTTGTGTCAGCCCTCTGACTGAAGGTGACATGGCTGCAGATTACTGAGAGGATGTGGGGGCGGAACTAGGAAGGAGAATGACACAGGGGAGTGGGCTGCAGCTTTAATCTAAATCACTGCTGGGGGAAAGGAGAGTGCGCCCACAGGGGGCTGCAGGGCTGTCTATACCCACGCCATTTGCTTTTGGGGAACACCTTGACTATTTCCTTGGACTCCTATGGAGCTTGGTGACCCGAAGCTGCATCAGAGTATGAAGGCAGCAGACACATGCAGAAGGGGCTGGAGACAAGGAGGAGCCACTGAGTGGGACCTTGTTGGGACAGAGCTTCCCTCCTGTAGAACTTTCAAGGTCCAGAGAGTATGTGTTCCCCAATGACTCCACAAATGCATGAGGGTTAGATACACCATGGTGGGCTAGGAGATGGCTCAGTGGGTAAGGCACTTGCCTAGCAAGCACACGGATGAGTTTGATCTCCAGAACCTACCTAAAAAACACAGGCATGGTAGCACATGCTTATAACCCTGGTAGTGGTGGTACACCTGGGGCAAGATGGGGAGGGGGTTAGAGACAAGTGGAACCCCGAGGCTCACTGGCCAGCTAGCCTAACCTACATGGTGAGCTCCAGGGGGTTGAGAGATCAGATCCCATCTCAAAAACAACAACCACAAAGGTGAGCAATGTTTGACTGTCCTTTGACCTTTACACACCTAAGAACATACAAACACACACAATTATCACCCAGGAAGTCTCAGTGATTCCTAACATCTGCAGATAATATAATGCTCTTGCGAAAAATGAGTGTGTCTCTGATTTAGGTAACACGTGAAAGTACAAACCCAAGGCTTGTCTCAGGAGCTAGCTCGGCTCCCACAGCGGGGATTACCTTTATCTTCCTGGTTCAGGCAGGATCTGCAGGAGCTTCTTAGCAAATCCTGAAACTCTTCACCCGTGGAGTGCCAGCATTATACTGAGCATGGTTCTAGAAGACTGGGGACAGCAAAGACTGTTAGTTGTGTATGGAAGGCATGGTTTAAAGGGACTCAAGGAGGCAGGCGAGAGGTCCACTTGCCAGACAGAGGCTGAGGATGGAGCTGGTCAATAGGACTCAAGGCCACTGCAGGAGTTCACCTTCTGCCCAGAGGCCAAAGAGGGGAAGGAGAGATGTGCCTATGCGCAGCATCATCACCGTGAGCTGCACTGCACCCAAGCCCCTGGTGGAGAATGGAACCAAAGGAAGAAATGATGGCAACACTGAATGGGGGAACATGGTGCACATCTGGATGCATCCTTCTAGAACATTCCAATGCCCAGATGTGGTGGTATTGTGTTCCCCAAAATATTGTGTACCTTAATAAACTTATCTGGGGTCAGAGACGGAACAGCCACAATATTAATCAGAGGTTAGGCAGTGGTAGCACACGCCTTTAATCCTAGCATTCCAGAGGCAGAAATCCATGTGTTCAAGGATACAGTCAAGTATGGTGACCCACGCCTTTAATCCCAGAAAGCAAGCCTTTAATCCCAGGGAGTGGTAGTAGAAAGCAGAAAGGTATATAAGGTGTGAGGACCAGAAACTTGAGGCATTTGGCCTGGGTAAGCATTTTGGCCTGGAGAAGCATTTGGCCTGGTTAAGCTTTCAGGCTTCTAGCAGCAGTTCAGCTGAGACCCATTCTGGATGAAGACTCAGAGGCCTCCAGTCTGAGGAAACAAGACCAGCTGAGGATATGGTGAGGTGAGATAGCTGTGGCTTATTCTGTGTCTCTGATCTTCCAGTGTTCACCCCAATACCTGGCTGAGGTTTGATTTTATTAATAAGAACTTTTAAGATTCATGCTACACCCAGAGGCCTAAGAGTTTTCAGAAACAGAAAGAATTATGCTTTGACTTATGGCCAACAAACCCAAATTCTACTGAAATCTTCTTTACATTGGGTAGGGCTTAGAGAGCAGAGTACAGCTCATCCCTGCTGGAAGAAGCTCCAAGCTCCAGCTCTGACTGCGCCTGTACAAAACAAAGGCTCACAAATGAACACAAGGTGGATGGTGTCCTCAGTTGTCCAAAGGGAGACTTAAAGAGTGCACCACCATGTCCTGGGGTGGAAAGGAAGAGCTGCTTTTAGTGACAGGTGAAGTTTCATGTCTTGAGTGGCTCCTAATACAGAAGAAAACCACGACAAATTTCTACTGATAATAAAATGATACAAGAAAGATGCTTATAAAAGATGGATGAAGCAAATCTCATGGAAAACGTGGAGGCGAGGCCAGTGTAAATGTCATCCATGCAGCCAGTGTGTGCAAGGCAATATTGGAGCAGCAACAAAGTGACTTTCTGTGGACTTGGGCTTTGTTTGTACTTTATGAGTAATGTGACTTCTTGGGCATTTTCTTTATAAACACAAGCCTTGACATTGTATCTTTGACACACACAGACACACACACACACACAAACACAAACATGTGTGCCCAAACTTAGAGACACACAGGCACACACATCCACTGGCACAGATACATCCACATACTGGCACACACACACATAGATACACAAACACACAGACACACAGAGACACTGGCACACACACACAGATACACAGATATGCACACACACAGTGACACACACATGCAGGAGCACAGGCCTGCACAGGCACGCAGACATATGCGCACATGTGCACCCAGGCACACACAGCCGTGGCAGCACAGACTAAGGTAAGCAAATGTCTTTATTAGACTCTTCTGTGCTGACGCTTTCCTTTACTTGGGAGTAACCGTCAAGAGAGGCCTATACAATGAGGTCAATTTTGCTTACACCCAAAGGCAAACGCAGGAGAACAGCGTGAGGCTCTATAATAAGACTGTGGTGGCGAGGGTGGAGCTGTGGAAAGCAGCTCAGGGAGTAGCAGTGAAGCTTCCAGAATGGCACATGGGAGACTCCAGACTGTACAGCAGAAGCAAGCATGCTAGTAGGGGCTGAGCCAGCTCAGCAGAACAGAGCGGAGGTCCTGCGTAAGTACTTCTGAAAACTAGGGGATGTCTCTTGTCCACGGGGAGATGATGGCGTTTGTGATACCCATTCCAAAATGAACACAGTGCTGGATGGTAAGAAGCACGGAGTCTAATGAGGGGGAAGAGGTCCAGAAGATGAATCCACGTGCCTCTGTCCTGCCAGCGGAGGGCCAGAAGGGCCTGCATACAGAGTGCGACTCCGAAGAAAGCAACCCACAGAACAAGGCCTCTCCCTGCAGAGCTGTGTTAGCACGCAGGTTACTGTGAAAGCTCGCTCATACAAATAAAAATCTGACAGCTACATATTATATATAATGCATGCTGTAACAGATGCTATTAGCATTCTGATATCAGTTGGGTTTAAAGGAAATAATGGACTGAATTTCTTGCATTCATTAGCTAACCTCATTGGCGGCAGATTTGTCGGGGAAAATCGGGAATCTTCAAGTTCACTATAGGCTATAGCAGATATGGGGAGGCAGAGAGGCATCCATCGAGATTGTGAACCCCCAGATGACTGGATGAGAAGAGGGATGAGGAAGGTGGGTGGTTCTCAAACACAGATGAAGAAGATGTGTACGGGTTGGTCTGCCTTAGTTTTCTTGTTGCTGTGACCAAGGGCATTGCAAGAACCACCTCAGAGTTTGAGGACTGCAGTCCGTCCGTCGTGGAGGGAAGATGGGACCTGCAGGCGCATCATGGCAAGACTGGAACGCCTGAAGTTTTTACAAATCTTCCAAAAGAGCGCCACCACTTGGGGGACAAAGTGGTTTGAATGTGAAAACAGCACAATGAACTCAACATGAACTCAACACAGTCTAGTCATACAAGCTTGAGAAAAAAATAAACTGGAAATGATTTAGAAGGGAAACGTGTTGGAAAGCTGGGAATAATAGACCAGAGTGAGGGAAAGGAGCTCACTGTCCAGCCACAGGGAGTCTAAGATTTCCAGAGTGCTGGGTCCAGTTCACATTCAAGCAAGAGAATCTCACACCCCCAGGCTCCAGCAAGTCCCTCTGCCTTCTCTCACAGCCTGCTCCAGACTCCATGTCCACAACAGTACAGGTGAGCATGTCTCCCAGCCAGCTTCCGCATACTCCACTTCCACCACACAGAGAAATGAAATGCATTTCTAATTGGCTTTCTAATAACAGTAATTAGCTCAGGCCTTTGTGATCCATGAAGAACGGAGGGGGCTTCCATCTTCCTATCACACAGCTGGGGCCAGAGCGCCGAGCAGCATGCTGCTCCCTGCTGTCTTAGTAGACACTGAAACTACCTCAGTGAAAAATCTCACTAATTTTGCTACTACGTATTCAAACTCAAAGGGTCAAACAGGGAAAGGCATTACAACAGAGTTCTCAGGGACATCCCAGAAAGAAAGGCTGGGCATTCATGAGAACAAGAAGCACTCTCTAGAATGGCATCGAGTTGTGGTGGTTGGACAGCGTTGGCCATTTCTATCTTTTTCCTGATGGCACCAGAGAGACAGTTAATGAGTCGACATTTGTCTGAATCTGGAATGTCTCACAGAGGCCCATGGGTTGAAGTCTGGATCACCCCTTGAGAGGTGGTGGGAAATGAAGATGGGAAGCTTCTAGCTGTTGGGGGTGCACCCTTGAAGGGCATAGTGGGGCCTCAGTCCCTTTTCTTGTTCATTTCCTGCCCATACAGGAAGCTGCTCTGCCCTCTGCACTTTCCAGGCCGTAGCTGCGAAGCAACAGGACAAAGTAATGAGGAACAGAAATCTACAAAATGGAGCTACAAGGAGCCAGCCCTGAGCACACGTGACAACAAGAGAACGCCCCTCCACACAGGGCCACAGAAACTATTAGGGACCAAGGAGTTTTTGACCAGAGGAAACAGGAACTTTCATGGAACCCAGAAGGATCTTCCTTCCACCAGAACCATTACTGCAAACACCACAGAGGAGGGACCCAGACACAAGGAAGAGAATTCAAAGGGAAGGCTGCAAGGCTCACTGAGCTAACAGTAGGCACCACACCAGCTCCCTTAACTTTAGACAGATCAGTTCCCAGGTCTCAGGTCCTGCCATTAAATAAACAGAGAGACACTTCACAGTTTTCAGGGCATGAATACTCCCTGTGAAGCTGCTGAGACAGGTTTTCTCTGCTCCTGCCTTTACCTGGGTTAGGAAATGGCCCGTGTTATCCCCACAGCAGTTTCCAAAACACAGTATTTCCTTAAGGCTATTCTTGGGTTGCCCCACTTCCCATTTCCTGTCTAAGGTCAGGAAGTGTTCTTAAAGAAATAGTAGCCATCACAACTCATGACTTGGCTTGTTGTGATTCAAAACAGCCAGTGTTTAGAAATCGTTCACGACTTTGTAGCAAAATAAGTCTTTGTTGTATATAAGGAAACAGTTCTGGAAGAGGAGATTGTGTGTGTGTGTGTGTGTGTGTGTGTGTGTGTGTGTGTGTGTGTGACTGTGTGTTAAACTCTAAGTCAAATATGCTACAATGAAGTGAATCTCCAAATTAAAAAAACTGACATGGAGGTATAGTATTGGAGGTGGCCACTCATATCAGGACCGGCATGAAAGTTTGGAGAAGAAAATGATGAACTGAAAAAGAAGGTTTTATATATATAGTGACATACTAATTTTATATAAAAGGAAGGTCCTATAAATATTGTTAGATGATTGAGAAGTGAGAAACCAATCTGGAAATCTAAAAGAAAAATAATCCCCATGGATAGAACACATCTGGGGTTTGGGAGCATGAGAAACAGAAAATCAGACATTTTGTTAGTAAAGTCTTAGGTTTCCAGGAGTGAAGAGATAAGCAGGAGGGCTGGGAGTGGGGAGGAAAGGTCTCCACAGCTTCAGCAGGAAATTACTTTAGGCTAAACTAGAGACACTATTGGAAGCGAGAAAGAAAAACGCTCGATTTGTGGGATTGCTGTTCAGGAAGTGGAGTGGGAGCCCCTTGGGAATGAACAGGGACTGAGGAGGAAATGGAATAATGGATGATTACTGCTCCTGAGTCTGGGAAGAGGGGAGGTGTTACTGACAGCTGAGAAGGGAGAGGAGGTGTCTTACAGAGGAAATAAACAGGGTTCACATTTAGGTTGTGTGTTTGAAGATAGATAATTAAAAGTGAAGCTTTGAAGAGGGCACCTCTAGGAAACAGGAGGCCGAGGGACAGCTGCAGGAGGCATGACTCTGTTTACTCCATCAGCTCAGAAGACATGCCTTAGGTGCATCCTCCACACTGGGTCTTCTGTATATCCGCGTGCTGTTGAGTGCAGTTGGCTGATTCATGAAGCTTGGAACATCTGCTGATTCTAAATTTACAGAATGAGGGGCTGGGAGTGTGGCTCAGTGGGTAGAGTGTGTGCAGGAAGCCCCGGGCTCCACCCCAGCAACCCAGCAAAACCCCAGCACGGTGGTGAATGCTGTGACCTCAACACTCAGAAGGTAGAGGCTACATGATCACAAGTTCAGAGTTATTGTTGGCCACATGTTGAGTTTTGGCTACCTGGGTTACATGAGACCCAGTCTAAAAATCATTTTGGTTTTTGAAAGAAGGGATCTTCGTGATTCTGGAGAAGATGAGGAAGGAAGAGAAGCGCTTTTGAGTAAGCAAAGGACAAATGTCAGAATCCTCATTTGTTAGAGGAAACACAACCTTATGAAAACACCTTTCTAGCTTTTCTGCCCGCAGAGTGGTCAAGAATGATTCTGACAGTACAGAGGAAGTACCAAGCGTAGAGCCAAGTCTCAGCTGAGGAGAGTAAGTAAACAAGTGCTAGAGAAGATGCTAGAAGCTTCTGGGGATGCAGAGGCAAGGTCTCCTCCGGTAAAGCTGGAAGGAGGGGCAGCCCACACTTTCCCAGAGAAACAAAAGCAGCTAAAGCCAGAAGCACCACTTGAAGGATCCACACAGAGGGGAGCTGTGGAGTGGGGTTGCTGAACCGGCACTGCAGCTAAGAGGACAGGGCTGAGCTCTGAAACAGTGACAGGTCGTCTAGAAGTGCATGCCGTGGCTGTCTTTCAGAGGCCACTGTTCACAAAACCAGTGCTAAGGCTGTGTGCAGTTTTGTGAGTCAAGACAATCAACTTGCAGAGTAGGGAGACTGCCCAGTTGATTAAACAGCTTGCCTTGCAAGTCTGAGGATCAGAGTTTGCTCTTCAGCACCCATGTACAAAGCTGGCCATGGTGGCACATGCTTGTCACATCAGCAGTCGGGAGGCAGAGACAGATGGGCACCTGATGCTCACCTTCTTGGTGGGTTCTAGGTCAGTGAGAGACCCATCTCAAAAACCCAGAGGAGAAGTGTTTGTGGAACAGCATCTGAGGTTGACCTCTGACCTTTACACACACACACACACACACACACACACACACACACACACATACACACCTACACAAGAGAGATTAGATAGATAGATAGATAGATAGATAGATAGATAGATAGATAGATAG